>JADDOH010015336.1:0-47920 GCA_016648135.1 Agrypnia vestita
TATATATATATATATTTATATAAAATACACTTTTTTTATTAATCTGCAGTAAATAATTTCGCTATTTTCCTACCTTTTCAGAAACCCCGTGTAGTATGACAAGCCGTGCCGCTTCGAGGATTCCACAAAATTACGTAATATTTTAATCAAATCCTTCCTTTGCGCCAACGCCAACGTCCTAAAAAAATTCGTTTAAATTTTATATCCAAGATGTTTTTTTACATCCCTTAACATAAGCCACCCTTGTACGTGTATTTACACATAAATAATAATATAATGTATGTTTTAAATTTTTATCGCTGAATATCTCTGAAACAGTATTTTTATACTTGGAGTCTGAAATTTTCGACGCAAGTTTGTCTACTTACATTTGGACTAGCTGATTTATTTTTTATTATTTTTTTCTTTTTAAATATACATAGGTGCCTTTTAAGAATACACGTTATATGTAAAATAGATCGAACTTGGTGGTCTCTGCAACTGTGGACCAAATATAATTAATATACATCTGATCATTTTAACTGTAGACCAAATAAGCACCAAATATAATATTGTTAATTTATTAAATTTAGTTGAGTATATAATAAATTGAAGAATAAATAAATTATTGGAATCGAATATTTCTAGCAGAGTTGGTGAAATTGTCAAAATGGCGAGACAGTGGTTTAAGCATGTATGATATATTTCTTATTTTCATTTTCCTGCTTTCGATGGTTTAATAACATGAAAACCTATTTTAACAAACACTTTGAATTTTAAGCATGCGAATTTATGCAAAATGAACAAACCTTTCCTTAAAATAATGATATTTTATCCCAAAAATACGGGAAAGTAACAATCTAAAATCTCATGATTTATAAATAAAAAAATACCCTAACGAAATAGCTAATTCACTTTATTTAAAAAAGGAACTACTTTTTTAGCTGATGTTGATTTACTTTTTATCTTTAATTAAGCGTAAATTAATCTTGGAAAAACTATTTAACCTCTGTCCTTGACTTGAACACTTGTATGTAGGTATGTGATACTCACATGAAAGACTTGAACAATTGTATGTAGGTATGTGATACTCACATGGATTATAATTATTTAAAGTTAACAAATTAATCAAATGTTAATTAATGATGCTAAAGATAAACAGTGTGCACATCGATATGTGTTGTGACCATACGAAATGGGAAAATATTCTATAAATAAAGATGTAATAACATAATAATAGTAAATAAATTAATATAAATTTATAATAATTACTGTCAGACAATCATAATGTTTAATAAGAAAATTGGACTAGACTCACTTTGGAAGTGTTGTTCAATCCATGTAAGGGCATCGATCAATAAGGGAACAATGAATTCCAGCGTTTTAGATCCATACTTATTGACATCTTATTTAATGAATCTAAAAAATAAATTATGGTACATTTCAACAGATAATTTATTACCTACTTTATTTTTAAAAGTAACAATACATCGCCTATACGCAATACCACGCATTATTTTGTGAATTTATGTCTCCAGTAATCAACAAAAAATACTGACAAAAGATAATTTCTCAAAATCTGTAGAAACCATTTATGCCTTTACATTCAAATATATTTAAACATTACCAATATCTAATAAAATCTTGGGCTAAATCCAAGATAATGGTCCCATTGCATATGCAACGAAAATGATTATTTCACTATATTATTGAATGTGCTAATAACAAAATGAAAGATAATTTACGTTTAAAAAGTAAGTATTAAATAAGATATTACACTTTAAATTTTCGAAAAATGTACTGCATATTTTGACATTTCATAGGCAATATATAAGGTTAGGTTAGGTTATTAGGTTTGGTTTGGTTAGGTTATTAATTAGGTTTGGTTTGTTTAATTTAGATAACGATTATTTTAGTAAGATTAAATTAACAGGACATTAAATTATATAGTGAAATATTTATTTTCATTGTACGAACAACGGGACCATAGTCTTGGATTATTCCAAATTTTGTTCTCTGTAATAATATTTTCTAACCGTAGCGTCTAATGTTATTCTTTTCGGAGTTTTCTAACTCATCGGGAATAATATATTTTTAAAAATTCTTTATAATAAAGTATTATAATAAAATAAAAATAAAGATGATTTATTTATCATTTCCGATCGAGTAAATTGATATTTACATTTTTTGAATTTCTAGTTGGCAATGTGATAAAATTGAAAACTACCTGCAAAACAATTTTGTTTATTCTTTTCTCTCATCCTCGCAACGAGAGGCTAAAGTGCAGCACGCCCCTGGTCAGAACAAACACTTGTCACCACTTTTACTTCCAGTCTCGGACAAAAATAGGAGAAATTAGCATACAGGCCGGCCGTCACAATGGCCGCCACCGCCGGAAGTGACCCGGCGACGCCGACAGTGCTGCGTACATTAAATGAGCAAAATTACTATATAAAAACACTAGGCGGGGTAGGTACCCGAATGCTCAAGAACCTACCCGGCATAATTATTTTTAATTTAATCCGTTATTTTTTTAAACAAAGAAAAGGATACTCAAAATAAATATTTTTATTTACCTTTTTGAATTTCAAAAAAATACGACGTAATTCTAAGGTTCCTTCCTTTCTTTTAACTCGTGGCGTCTGCTTGCTTATTTCCTTGACAAATAAACTTTGGATCGATTTTTAACCCTTTTCCCGTAATCTAATCGAGCTGCAATTTTGCAAGCAGACTTGTGGCGACGATCAAGAAGATCTATCAAATTTTCGTTAAAAGATAATGATAATTATAGTATAATTTTGAGTTTTTAAAATTTTTAATGTTTTTTTCAAATTGGAATCATTACAAAAGCTACCAACGGCGGTCCGATAACGTCACGGAATATTTAAAATTTGAATTACTCTGTCCGTAGGTATAATAGGTACTTCACTACGAATTTCGAAAATTTATAACAATTGGTTCTTTGGGTTTTTTGGGAAGAAATCAAATAATAAAGATATATTTTAAGAGATTTCTGACACAGATATTTGTCTAGACATGTTTCATTTGCAGTCAATCAATTATTTAATTAAATGATGGTAAACTTAATTTACAAAAAAAGGGAGTAAAATAAAAACTTTTTTTATGGGTTAGTTTTTTTCAGTTTAATTTCAAATTTACGTACGAAAAAATCGTTAATTCTCGCGGATGGAGACTCATCGTATTAATATTAATATTTTTAATAATGGAACATACCTGTATATGTATATTTAATATTCCATTATCAATGCTCAATTCGTAGCTACTGTAGTAATTGATTAACTAACCCGATAACCGCGCGCAAGTCAACTGCGAGCCGATAACTGTGCGACGTCAACAGAAGTAACTTTCACTCTCGTAATGAAATTCGACAATATTTCACCATTTCTTTTAAATATTATCACGTGTCGTGGCTGCGGGAGTAATAAATGAAACGCTGGAATTTAATAATGGATTAATTAATCAAACGTTCAAGGTCACTTAACACTATGCAACTTAACGCTATTATTTAAATTAAACTGTTTCATAATTTATCACTCGTAAATAGAGGTGAAACTTTGAGGTTAATTTTCGGCAATATTGAGTAAAAATCATGAAAAATTAAATACCACACACGGTGCATACTGTAATATAGACAAATTTAAAATAATAAAATCACTCTACGTCCTAATATACTACATACATTCCTTTTAATACGGACACCTTCATTTATAAAATATTCGAGGACCATATATTTATTATCATATATCGGCAGGAGTGTGTTTGAAAAGTAAAAATATATTCAAGAACACATTCTTATTGTGTTATTTATTATTTGATTAACACATATTATCCATTTTAAGAGTAATCCACTTTTTCTTGTACAGTAGGCACAAATTACTTTGTGTAACTGCCGCTAATGAGACTTACAGATAAGATCGAGATATTCACAGAAATGTACAAGGCCCCTATAGCGTAATTGATAACGCGCCTGCCCCGAATAGGAGGAGATCCGTGGTTCGAATCCCGGTAGCAACCAAATATTTTTCGTGGGTTTGATTTTCCTGTATGTTTTTCTAATTTATTAATCAATTTTGTTTTAATTTTCACAGAACTTCACAATAATAATGTGTTCATGAATATACTATATGTTTGTTGTATCAAATGTGTCCAAAAATAAAAATTAATGAAAACGGTTAATTCTGGCGTCCCCTAACGGTAGTTGCACAAAGTAATTTGTGCCTACCGTACCAGAAAAAGTGGATTGCTCTATAAATGGACAATAAATGTTAATCAATTGATAAACGAGACTTGCAGATAAGATCGATATATTCATGGAAATGAACAAGCCCGCTATAGCGTAATTAGGTAACGCGCCAGCCCCGGATAGGAGGAGATCCGTGGTTCGAATCCCGATAGCAGTAAAATATTTTTCGTGGGTTTGATTTTTCTGTATGTCTTTCTAATTGATAAATTAATTTGTTTTTAAATTAAAAATATATTTAATTTGCAAACCTTGTTTCACATGCGAGTTATTATTTTATCTTGGTGAAATTTGTCATTCCTATAAACCAACTTTTAAAATTTGATAGATTTCGTAGGCCATATGAACACTTAAAAAGTCTTCCATACCTACATTCCTATAAAAAATAGCTTCTTCTCTATGAGACATCTATCATACATCTCGATTAATGATGTCTCCTCGGGGATAATATCCAGTATGGTGTTCTTGAAAAAAGTTAACGTGTTCAAAATGTACACTTTCAAACAACAGAAAGGGTACAAAACAATTTTTTAAGAGCTGTTAATTATAAATTACATATTCAGAACATATACATATTTAGAACAATTAAATTATGATTCACTATTAAGTTTAATGAGTTTATTTAAGTTAAGTGAAAGAAGAACTATTTCAGATTTAATATACCTTTTTAAAATTCTGCGTAATTATTTTAACAGGCCTGATCTATTACAATTAATAAACATTCATGTACCTGCTAGGAATATCAAAAGAGTACCTACTACTGTAACAATACTGCGACCATAGCACAAAGGATCTTGAGAATATCTAGAATACAACATCTAGGCAACGAATACGCCGAAATAGTATATTTGTAGTGCACCTTGCACAGTTACAAAAAGGTCCTAACTAGCATTTTTGTTATTTGCAGGGTTAATGCAGAAATATAACATATTATGCG
This sequence comes from Agrypnia vestita, assembly GCA_016648135.1. NCBI lineage: Eukaryota > Metazoa > Arthropoda > Insecta > Trichoptera > Phryganeidae > Agrypnia > Agrypnia vestita. Next base: position 5,178 of record JADDOH010015336.1, read on the forward strand.
GGCATAAATATATATCTTTTATTAACGCGCCTTTTAATATGATTATTATTTCTAAAAAATATTTTTACTCTATATCGTTCTTGATTTAATATTTATTATTTTATTTATTCTTCTATAATATATTACATTGCCTATTTAAACGCCTTTTATATAATTACTATTTTTAAATTTAATTTCATTGATATATATTGTGTAAAATTATTATTTTTATTTCTAATTTCATCGAGTTACCGCTATTGTTTTATTATTGTCTATTTAATTGTACATTTATATTGATCCTGATTATGTTTCTAGATAATTTGTGTTCACATTTGTATTTTTTTATATATTATTTCTATTGTCTATTGTTTATCAATTATATATATATATATATATATATACAGGGTGTACCAGAGCTAGCAGCAGAAACTTTATCGGTAGATTACTGCTTATGTTATGAGTCTTAAATATTCTAGCAACCAATAGTTATGGAGATATGCGTTATCAAAGTTTGCTCTTTTTTTCAATATTTCAGACTTATTTTTTTGCAAAAAATTGAACTTCCATCACAGTAACTTATATTGATTACGAAAAATTCATTTGCTTCAACACAACTTAAATAAAATTATAAAAACCTTGTAAAAATAAACTTTTTTCAATTTTTGCAAGGTTATTATCATTTTATTCAACTTGTATTAAAGCGAATGAATTTTTCATAATCGACATAAGTTACTGTAATGATAGTTCAACTATTTGCAAAAAAATAAGTCAGAAATATTTAAAAAAAAATAGAAACTTTGATATCGCATATCTTGATAGAATTGATATTAGATCATGCTTGCTTGAACATTTTAGACTCATAACATAAGCAGGAATCTACAGGCCAAGTTTCTGCTGCTAGCTCTGGTACACCCTGTTATGTACATAAATAAATAAATAAAACATTCTGAATATTACATCTGATTTCGCGAGTTGTCCCCCCCCCCCACCCCCCACGTGGTTGTGCCTATCGGCGAGAGTGCTATTTAATAATTTTCCTTAAAACTTGTCGCAAAGCGAAATAATTGCTTCGCGCTACAAAGATGAGACACGCATTAGCCGCTCCCGAGGGGGTGTGTGCCTAAGCAGCTTGTATGCAAATGATCCATCTTGGTGACGTGGCATAATGTGAGCGCGGTGGCACACAGCGATGCCAGGATTCCGTGTGGGAGCCCCCCCCTCCCCACACGCTCCCCAGCCCCGTCGCGAGCGCCACTCTGAAACTGTCGACATTCCGCGCTCAAATTGGGGAACCTTGAATAATTCATCACGTGGCCGTGATTGCTGCTGACGTCACACTCATCAGGGCCAACACATCGGACGCCATTGTGACTAAAATAATGGCATCAAATTTTAAACGGACGGAAATGGAGAAAAAAGCAGACAGCCCCTAGAAGGATCGATAAGAAGAACGCTAGAGCACAGGTAGTTGTATTGGTAGAAAAGCAACCTGCGCTACGCTGTAGACACCAGCAAAGATATTAAAAAAGGATGCAATGAATTGATTTAATGATCAGATAAACCCAAAATAGTTTTGTAAATAATTCAGTACTTGAAGAGGCTTAAATAACACGCATAAGAGGTTTTGCAAGCCATTGCATTGCCACAACATAAATACTCATAGCAACACCACAATCAGCATTGATGATAGAGCTTGTTGTTGAATCCGAAATGTCGGTGAAACAAAAGGTCATATACACACAGCAGAAGAAAACTCTTATCAGATTATAGAAGCCATGGATGAACACGAATCAAGAATGTCTGAAACCGAACTATCAAAACAGAATACATCTTCCCAGCTATTTTAAGAGGAAGACTCTCAGGGGGCGTAAAAAGTGCTTGAAATATACCCCGAACATGAACATTCAGAGGACCTACATTATTTAAGAAGACCGAGACCTAAAGGATAATTACTAATTAAACTAGAGAAAAACTAAGAACAGAAGGAGAGCAACAGGGCATAGAAAATAGGACGAATCCGCTATCTTTCCATGCTTTATATTGTTACACCCTAAGCAGAATCTAAAAATTAATCGAAATAATTGATAGCAGGAGACAAAAACGATTGTCATTAATATAAAGTGTAATAATAAACCTCATACAACACAATTTGGAATTTTGAAGTCGTAAATGTACACACCTCCATCCTAATGATGCCATAGCCATTAGAAAAGAGAGAAAGTCAGACTATGGGCACCTTAAAATGGGAGACTATTAGCTAAGGGAAGGACATCCCCTACAGATAAACCCTGGTCTTCCAGGTTTGGGAATTGGGCGAGGGGCCAATCGATCGAATCAAAAGTTTCTTACTTTTATAAATAACACTTATTTTCTATAAATATTCCAAATATATTGTCACGTGGCGTGACTGCAGGAAACAAATGAAAACACTGTAAATTATGTAATGATCTATTAATTAGAAATGATTTATTTAAATAAATTGACAAAATTACATAAAACGAATTAAATTCAACACTAGTTTTGTATTCAAAGAACTTAGTAATGTATCACTCTTCTATAAAGTCGTTTATATCGTTGATTAACAAATATCGCATATGAGTAGGCACTTCACATAACTATCAATCGTTTGGTTTACAATGCACTATGGTAACACCGTTTTTGCCTTGGTTTGCCGCTAATATCGCATCGGTAGAAACGCCAAATCTTCAGTTACGCGCCGCGGCGTAGTATAACCAAATCACGTTGGTTTTGAAGCTCCTAGATTATTCTATTCATTTATACTGTTAAGGGGAAAGTTCCTGTCACTTCTATACTGTTTCAGGCATCTCCCGAGTTTTTTAAATAACACGAGAGTACCTATTATAGAAAGTTCTAGAGAGTTTGTTTCATTAATGACGTATTACTAGATAAATTTCTTTAATGATGTATTACTAGATAGATTTCTCTGAATTTTATCATCACGTTACAATATAGAAATACTGAGAAAGCAAATCGTTTCATAATAACAATAACAAAATTAAACTATAACCAAGAATATATGTAAAGAATGTTCATCACTTTATGATCCATGTCCAGAGTCTAAGTAGTTAGTGTAGGAGTAGCAGCTATCGAACTACAATGTTTTGTTCACAAACTACCTACCTTATATTATCATAATCTGCACCATGTAGGTAATAGTCATTACCTAATCTACTGAATAATTTAAAATGCGCAATTTTAAGTCTAGCATTATATATATTTGTGATATAATGTATAAGCATGTTCAAGTACAAAAAATATTTGTTTGAACATACTCGTAGTTAAAATCGGTCATTATTTTCGGATCAGCCTAATATAATATGTACCATAGCTTACTACCAACTGACTCAGCATATTTTAATATACGGCTTGAAGGGTGCGGAAGGACTTAAAATATTATTTTAGGACAAAGGAATCTATTTTAACAAAAATTCGCATTAATCCTGTGTCCTAAGCTTTCAAAAAAATGTTAAATCATTACATTCGTAATTTAGCAGTAATTTCGCAATAATAAATATGTTACGATATTTTTTATAATGATTGAATATATCTCAATTATTTTTCGTTTTCGTTCTGAATAAATTCACATAAAACATTACGTATTAAATATAAATACATGTTATTAACATCTTTTTTCATTATAACTGTCATCCAATTAGCGTGTATTATTATCTATATTAAAAAATAATATTAGCCTGAAGCACTCAATACCCACGTCTCGTACAGCGACATCTAATGATGTTCGCTTATATCAAAACCAATCTGGCAACTCGACGACATCTTTGGAGAATTTTTTATACTACACCTTAATGGAAAAAGTTTAGCGAAATAAACCACCACACGTGTATTCAAATAATTACAAAACATGTTATACGTGTAGCCCATAGGCAACGCATGGCTTAAGGTTTTTTAATGTAGTTATATATGGTATCATATTTTCTTATTATCACTGTACCTATCTTTTTCAACGCCATCTACAAAAAGTAACTTAAAACTGTTACAAAGCTGTGATGGTTTAATCGGTGACACATTAACCGCTATTTGAGATTTGTACCTACCTAATTGTTTCGAATTTTGGTCTTTACGCAATTTAACTGGCAATTATCGGTTCAATCGACACAATCAAAAGCAAAATTCAAATAATAATACCATTTCAATTACGATTTCCATTTATTTGATAAATAACACATTTACAAACTTACATTCAATTCGTTCAAATTATTATTATTTTTTATTTTTTTATTTGGTCATCGAACAGAAAGACATGACTACTTGGTGAGACACAAAAGACAGAAAAATTAATTATATCTCCCACACTTAAATGATGACACAGATAAGACAATTTGATATGAATGATAGATGACACATAAAACAATTTTTAGATTCATTTAACGGATTGTTATGAATTTAACTTTAACATAAAAGCAATTAAGAAAAATTTATTGAATTCAAGAGGTAATTATAATCTGAGCATAAACGTGAGATGGGAGAGGATTTCCTATTATTGGTATGATAAGTTGGAAGGGAAAAGAGGTACTTCTGTTTGGTAGATCGATAGATAGCAAGCTGTTGATTTCAGGAGAATCATAAGGTTATGAATAATTTGACAAAGGAAGGATTGATCGGACAATATTTGCCTGTTTTCAAAAGTATACATACATAAGAATTTTTATCAAAGATGTAGGAGAATCCTGCTTCGGAAAACCCTTTCAGAGATATGAAACAGATCAATATCTAAAGTGATATTGTTCAACACAGCGGTAGCTTTTCTAACAAGCATAACCATCGGCAGGTTGTTACTGTATATTGGAATGTTAAACAATCTATGTTTACTTGTTATAGGTAATTAACAGGAACACAAAAAACCATAACTCCGTGTAATTTTATGATTATAGATCATACCGCGCAACATACTGTGTAATCCAATACACATTCCTTCTAATATCTTAATTATTGTAGCAACGAAAAATCTTTTGGATATTAGAAATTAATAATTATGTCCAACCAAAAACTTAATGCCATAAACACCTACCAAAAATAGGTAGATTTTAGCTAAAAATTTGACCAAATTCCTTCTTTTTTTTTTCAATTGAACATTCTCCCGTAGCATAGTTTCTGCTTTTGAGATGTAGAGCATTCTATCCAATATGAATAAAATACTAATACGAAGGAACATTTTGGAATAATAATACAGCTGGAATTCAAAATGGCCTTCGGTGGGACCCGCGTTACTTGCTTCGCTTAATTACCGCAGCGCTAGTTGTGCACAAAATGGCCGCCTGCGATCAGCTGTTTTCGCACGGAATTTCCCGCGTCCCAGTGAAAAACGGGCGATCCGCCGCTGTTTAACATTTACCGCCGGGTCGCAACATTAATAGCTGGCAAATGCCGGCATGACCGTGTCTTACACGCCATCCTGCATATTAAATTGCTGAATTTAGGCATGCGTGATGTTTCGTACGTACGGTCGGATTCTGTACCTAATAACCGAGCCGGCGTAAGTTGACAGCGTTTAGAGCGGGATTCGACTGAAATAGTAATCTCTGACGTAACATTGTTTATTATTTATGTATTTATTTATTTATAAAACACGCGTTGAATCGGGCTTTAACGAAATATGTAACATAAAGCATATGATATTATAGAATAGTTATCAAAGTACGCAAGAAAAAAGTTCAAAAAATTACAGAATATCATCGAGAAAGGTGCAATATACCAAGTATGAAGGCAAACTATAGAAAAGAATATTAAATATACATTTGCTTTTTATATGTGTTTAGTGTACTTAGATAAAATAAGTCAACAGAGCTATATTGATTACCTAGGTACTGCAATCTAGGATGATTTCATAATACAGTTCACTGGGTACCTACATAAAATAACACGCCAAATCACGAAACAGACCGCCCAGGTAATGTGTATTATCATGGACTTAATAATAGACTGGCATATTTTCTGGGAAAATTAAATGCATCGATTTCAAAAAGCGAAATATTTTTTATTGATTCGCAAATATTAAAAAACAAACTCATAAAAACTAAGTTTTTATTATACTCCCTTTCTCATTTAATCAGGTTTCGTGCCTACTGCACGCGTCGTGGTCATTACTCATTTGTAATGATTCCAATTTGAAATAACCATTAAAATTTCGGAAAATCCTAAATAATACTATAATTATTTTTAAAAAATTAAACGAAATTATTTTTTCCATCGCCACGTGTCTGCTTGCAAAGTTTCAGCTCGATTGGATCACGGGGAAAGGGTTAAAAATTAATCCAAAGTTTTCCGGCAGACAACAAATCGCAGACGCTACGAGTTAAAAGAAAGGGAGTAAAAATACTTTTCATTTTGTGAGTTTGTAGTATTTTGATTAGCAAAAATTACCGCTGAGTCGTAATATACAATGGCAATTAGGGTAACATTTATTTTTTAGGATAGATTATTCAATATGTATAATTTATTTAATCCAACGTTTGTCAGACATACTGATTAAAACTTGTACAAAAAACGACTTTCGATAAAAATTGTTTTCATTGTTTTATAAAATATTCTCACGGCGACTCCCAAAGTGATTCGCTATAATATTTGGGCCTTATGGCCTGTTGTAGCGTCAAAAATTAAAATTAAAAAATAAAAATAAAACTGTTTTACACGACTTTTAAAATCAACAAAAATAATCAATTTTACTATAAAATATTGAATATCACAAGTTCCTTTTTTAAATTGTGTTTAATAAATATAAAAACAATACTAAAAAAAATAAAATCAAACAAATCTTAATAAATAAATTGATTTAACTTTTATATAAAATTTATTGAAAACGTAAAAATGAAGGCCTGGATGTTTGATGAGTTATTAAATCAATCAAACAAGTTATTGTGAAAATTTACGCTTTTTAATAAAAAAAATTCAGTTATCGAAGCAATAAAAAATAAATTGGATTTTGCAAGTAGGTATAATAATTAAGTTATTAACCCAGATGATCCTCTCTGTTAAATTTGTTTCTATATAACATTTAATCATTTGAAACTGATGTAACTTTTTATACTTGTCAGTTCATTTGTTAAAATTTGAAAATGCTTCCAATCTTTTATAAAGTATGCCTTCATTATTTTACCTTAAAATTCGAATGGCACGACATCTTTTATTGGAGGCGAGTTACGGACATTAATTCTTGTATCAAGGGCGACTTCCCAAGTTTTAATAATCAATTTCGAATTTTACAAATTTAGTGTCTGCAGAATAGTTTTATAAGTTCCTCCCCAGCTAATTATTCCGTTTTGAATGGAGAACGGTGTGATATATTACTCTAAGAAATTTTTGTGTTTATATACAGCGTAATCTTATAAATATATATCAATTTTCGAATTTTGTTTACCATTGTATTTATTTGTCCCTTCCATTTTAATTGTCGATCAAAAATGTCTTCAAAGTACTTTGTAGATTTTTTACAGTTTTAGATTATCGCAGAGTATGAAGTCACAGTTTTTTACTGAGCCTTTGTTATTATGTATTTTCAAAATACATAAGGACCGTCGATATATTGTTGGTAAATAGGTACTCAGGCTTGTTTATCTATGACTTCTAAAAATTTAAAATTTTATTTGAATTCTGCGCAGTGCCCTCACGTTTTTATAAGGACCGGATGTTTCTGAAACTTCCGGCGTAATTTCACGAATTCGAGTTCGAAAAATGTTCTCATTGTGCTCCTCTGCCATGACTGAGATGCAACTTTTTCTGGTGTACGTTTTTTAGAGATTGAATAGAAGAGCATTACCTATTTAGAAATGAAATACCTAAAATGAAGCATATCGATTTGGAAAAAACATTTAATATAAATGGATCAATTTGAAAAACAATTTTTTTTATAGTGCCATCTGCTATTATAGTGCGATCATTCTGGTGATTTCAATTTTATTTACCACCGCAAATTACGCAGCCATGAGAAGCGGCGGCTTACTACGCTTTTTTTACCACTTTTTCCCCTAAATGATGAGTTGCCTTAGACTATATTTTGGTTCTCTCATAATATATCCGACATATTCCAGCTTTTTTTTCTTGATAGTTCGCAGCACTTCTCGATCACAAAAATATATAAATCCAAAAAACAACAAATTATCCCTTAAATTCACAGAAAGTGGCTTTAAAATATAATAAAATAGCCTATATATATATTGAAGAGGCATTCGACAGCATTTTGCTGAAAAATATTACGAGAATACAACAAGATTACAAAGGAAATATCGAATACAGAACTACAAAGGAAATATACAACAAGAAAACAAAGGAAATATCGAACACATTGGTGAAGACTGTCCAAAATCTGTTTACCAAATGTAAAACTAAAATAAAAGTTAACAATGAATTATCAAGAGATATCGTGATGAGTAATGGAATAAGAGAGGGAGATAGTCTGAGCCCCTCTCTGTTTAATCTTATAATGGATGAAATCATAGAAGAGGTGGCTAGCTTAGGACTGGGATGCAAAACGGGTAACAAAATAATCAATGTAATATGTTACGCAGATGACGCCGCTATAATAGCAGAGTCTGAAGATGATTTTCAGAGAATGTTATGCAAATTCCACATTGCATCGCAATGGTCTAGCAAAACTAAAAGTTTAACAATATCAAAACAACCAACAAGGTGTAAGCTGAGAATTGATAATAAGCCTGTTGTACAAGTCAAGAGCTTCAGATATTTAGGTGCAGAAATCTGTAGCCATAGATATCTGTATACCAAAGTCCGAGAACAAATTAATAATGTATCCACCGCATCTGGGTGTCTCAAGAATTTTGTCTGGAAAAACAAAAATATGCATTTTGAAAGTAAGGTCAAGATATACGAGACATGCGTGCGAACTATTGTGACATACGCTGTAGAGACGCGACTGACACTGTCCGCACCAAAGGACTCCTCAGAACTTACTTACTTACCATCACGCCGTTTCCCCGTGGGAGCAGGTAGAGAGAATAGAGTGCCACACTCTTCTGTCCTGACACACAACTCTCGCCTCATCCACATTCATACATCTTCGCATGCAAGCTCGCCGGTTGTTGAGGTTTCTAACGGGACCATCTTCCAGTATCTGGTTGATCTGGTCATGCCACGTCTTCCACGGTCGCCCTCTCTTTCTGGTGCCATCAACACTTGCATTATATATCTTTCTTACTATTATTTCCTCATTCATTCGCTCAACATGCCAATCCATCTGAGCGACCGTTTTTTAATTCTATTAATTATGCTAAGATCAGCTTTACATTCATTCCTAATATCTGCATTCTTTACTCTATCATAAATTGACTTGTCACACATACGTCTGAGGGATCTCATCTCCACTGCGTTGAATCTACTTTCATTCCTGAGAACAAATGAAATAAAGGTGCTGAGATCCATTACTGGAACTCTACGTGATCGTGACATAACACGCTGGAGTAGATCCAGAAGGAGATTCTAGAGAGATCACGTAGCCAGAATGGACAGTGACAGACTCGTGCATACAGCAGCGAAAAAAATCCGCTCTAGACGCCGCCCACCGGGAAGACCACCGTTAAGATGGAGGGATAGCTGGACCTCGTCATCCCGGAGGCGTAGTTTTCAGTATCACAGATCAACAGATCTACTAAAAGAAAAAGAAGTATAAGAATAAGAAGAAGAAGAAATTCACAGATGGTCTAATATTTATATATTTTTGAAATTAAAATCAGTCTCGGGTGTTTTGAAGCCACGCCCTCTGACAATACGCTCGGCCGACTGTTGACGGACCACCATAATCAAAAAATGAAAAGTTTTCTCTTTCGGCCCAACTCGAAAGGGAACAGCAACTCAAACAGCTCCTGCCTAAATACCAAATTAAAAACATTTTTTTTTTCATTTAACTTTTAAATATTTAATTAGAAAATTTTGAAAGCGTCACACGGAGCACAAAAGGAAAACAAAGTTTAATAATTTTTCACGAAAGTTTTTCGTTCAAAAATATTTTTCGCCTTTTAAAAGTTGGCCGCCCTCTGGTGAAATTATATTTTACATTAATAAAAAATTATTATTTGAACGTGTTTTTTAATAATGTCACGGGCCGACCTCATTATAACCCGGAGTGGTGCTCGAGAAAATAGACGCAATAATCACTTGAAACTTTAAATGAGAACAAATTTTGAAACACAAACGTTTATTCTTATTTATATAACGTAAACTTTATCAAAATGTCATTCATATCATTGCTAGATAGTTTACGAATGACTTTAAAGTATAATAATAAAACAATTCATAAAAATAAGAATGTAATATACTCGTAATTACATGTTACAGAATACCTTATTTTTTGGTTCAGAAATTAGAAATACTGTAAAAATAAAATTCAAGGCTCTGTTGTTGATTCCAATGAAAATCACTGGAATCAATACGGATGGAAATTAAAATAGGCGAGGTATAAAGGAAGGACGACAGACGGTAAATGGGAACGATAGTGTGGACTGTATACAATAAAAGAAAGGGCACAGGAAGCCCGAGGGGAGAACAGTTTTAATTTACCGAGATATAAAATTAACACACTAAAGATTAAGTATAGGATAAATGGGTTCCGAGGTTGACAAAGTCTTATTTTTCTACCCCTTATCCTATTGGGTTGGTGTAATAGGTATGTTATAATCCTTGACATAGGGTCTTTATTTGTATAAACGATATATTTATATAAAGGATATTTTGTTCAAATAATAAAATTTCAATTTTGAACTAATTTTCAGTCAAAAATTACTGAAAATAATCATTAGGCCGTTTCCCCGCAGTTATATATTTTTATATCCTGCCACACCACTTTCGAATTAAACTGATTAATTGATCTAATTCATTGAGCCAGCTCATAAAGATCATATCCCTAGGCCATCACCCTCTATTAAGACGTCCATGTACTTTTCCCTCATAAATAGCTTCGTCTCTGTGAGACTTATATTAATTTAACTTAATTAATGATTTATTAATCCTTCAGGATTAACTGTACTATAATATAAACATAAATCAAACAACGTGAAGCCTGGGTAAGGGTGAAAATCTATGTAATTTACTTTTATGGGAGAGTTCTTATTAATTCTCTATAAATAATTGTAGAATTTAATCAATTTTTCCTGTTGAAAATTATTGTTTTATTGCAATGATGCTTAAATACATTTGATTAAAATCTCCTAGCTGGAAAGAGAACTTTAAGTCCATTTCATTAAAAAATGACATTATTTACAAATACAGTATTAATTAATTAATTTAAAATGAATTCAGATTTTTGGGAAGTCATGTTGGTAATATGCATATTTTTAAAAAAGAATTCTTCCTTCGTGTGGCTGGTAGGTAGTAAATGAAGTAATTTGCTTCAAAGGGATGTCTGTGGATGCAACTTTTCGAGCACATCTTCCCTTCGGGAAATTCTCATTAATATTAATTCGTCTGGGAGAATCCTTTTAATTCGCGATTTTTTCTTTTTCACATTTCTTTCATCTCGCGTATCTCACAAGCGATCCGAATGTGTATATACGGTGATTAAAAAAAATATAGTGCATACAGAGTGTTTATAAATAACGAAATAATTTAACATATATATAACTTGTTGTCCATATTGTCAAGTATTTTGACTAGTGAGGAGTTAATGAAAACATTGGAAATTAATTATTAATTTAGTAACAAATGGGTATTTAACTATTACATGCACAAAGTCGCTTAAAACGAATTAAACTCTGCACTTTTCTTTAAATTAAACTATTTTTTCTGTATTTTACTCTTAAATGAACACCTTATTATTGCTGGGTAACACGTATTTAACATTAACTAGAATATTCCATCCAATTTCGCTCATAATATCTATCGCATTTATTTATTTATTTTTCAAATTAGGTACTTCGCTTCGATTCCCCCACACTGGGCGTCGTTTGGCCTGTCAAACATGACAACAACTCTCTCGCTGCGGCTTCATTCCATATGTATACCTAAATGCTAATATTTCATACATTCTAGATTAGTGTTTAGGAGAAGTTCCTCGTCGCTTCTCGGTTGTACCAGGCGTTTCTAAATATTTTTCGAAAGTTGAAGATTACCCTAGATTGTTATAGGCCGTTTTCGATTCTTCGATAGTGTTGTAACAAGTGGCATATTACCAGGGGTTCGGACAGTGTGTAAATTATTTTTAACAATCTCGTTACAATATATTGAACCATGTGATAAGACAATATTTTTTAGTAAATATGTTAAAATTAAAAAAAACAATTACTGTTTTCTTTCCCAGGGGGATCATCATTAATTAAGATAAATTATAGACGAAGCTATTAATATGGAAAAGTATGTATGGAAGCTTTCTTGTACGTTCCCTGGCATCGGCTATCTGAAGTGATCACTTTACACAATGCAACGTTAACGATTCCACCCGCGATCACATACATGTATAAAATTTCTGGAAGTTATATATATATTGTGTTCATATAACTCGCTTACTTTATTAAAAACAACTACAACTTATACGTAGTGTATACAACTTTCCAAAAAACATGTGGTCTGTCGTGGAATCGGGCATTATGTAAAATGATCACTTAAGCTATCCTTTTTCAGGTCGTTGGCCTTGTAAATGTCCAAAGAAGGCTTACATACGTTCTCATATAAACAGTTTTAGCTCTGAAAGGCATCTGTGATACATATTTATTCGTGTGATAACATTTTTTTTAATAATTAACCTTAAAACCACTTTAAATTCTTTGACGTCGACCGGTTTGGATACTACTGTGAGGACAGACCTATGTTAACTAGTTTGTTAACCTCACCTTAGGTGTACGTCCTTCCTGATCCTGTTTGAATATGATTATGTGGCAAAGGGTGTCAATTTCACAAGTGATTAATTTTAACTCATTTAAAAATATGTTTTGTTTATTTAAGAATCATTTTAAATCACACTACTTCGTAATGTATCACTAGTAAATAAACACTTTCTTATCGCGGGGTAACACATATTTAACATTAACTAGAATAACCATCCAGTTCTCACTCGCAGCATTTATCGCTTATTTCTTTCGCCACTTCGATTAATCGCTCGATATTTATCGCTGCAATTATCGCACCTGGCCACCCTGGCCTCGCGACATGCAGCTGACTTCGCATTGTTTTGCCTGTCAAATGCGATTACTCAACAGCGCGTCCGTATTTATATCCGAAAGCTGATACTTTCATATTTTCTAGATTCTTCTAGTATTTAGCAGAAGGTCGTCACCTCTAAGCTTTTCTAGGTGTTTCTAGATGTTTTAGATGCTTCCCGAAGGCTGAAAATCATTCCAGATTGTTATAAGACTTTCTCGGTGTTTCTATAGTGTTGTGTCATTTAATTCGGACAGTGCGTTAATTTTCTTTGGCATGCCATTCCGTGACAATATCAATTTTAAAATATCCTGACTGACTGAATTTTAAAATATCTGACTTTAAAATAAGTTTATCTATATTTCGTATACTGCACAGTGGCGCTTTTCTTTCCAATTTCCTCATTTTCAAGCCTGTGAAATTTGTGCTTATTGGTGCAAAATGTGACATAGAACCATCTTTTCCTGGACCCTACATACGTAGGCCGATTTGATCCCATTGTTTGAACTTGCTGAACACTATCGGGAGATGGCAGTATTTGGATTTCCGCCTTGTGTACACTCTGTTGTCATGTGTGCGAGATACATCGTATTGTCTTGTTGATATACAACCTTTCAGCATCAGAACTAATTACTTGTAAATGCCTACGGCATAGCTATTTATTAATCACTAGCCGTACACTCGTGAAAAATCAGGTGGGAGGCGTGAATTAATGGTTCGCGTCTTAGATAAGCTCTGTTTTTACTATGGGTAGTATATATAGTACATTTTTGATGGGCTGCGGAGAAGCGATAGTGGCTATGTCGTCTAGTCGGTGCGCTGCCGTTCGCTCGTTCGAGGTTCGAGTCTCTCTCCAGCCGTGTAATTTCGTTATTCAGCCGTATATTATATTATATTTAGATATCTATTCCATCGTATTCCAGGATTATTCTAAAACAAATCTTCTTTATGGAAGCACCTCATTACACAGGGAACAAAAGAGTGACTCCACAATGATCATTTGAGTGTTCATTGTTCATAAAGTTCTAAACTGAGTGGTGGAGTGTGTTGGTGAGTCTAGAAGATTCCAGAACTTTCGATAAAGCTCTTTAAAGTTCCGGAAGGAGAACGTTCTAGAAGATTCCCGAAAGTTCTATAAGGTTCCAAACTGAGTGCCGGAGTTTATCGGTGAGTCAAGAAGGTTCTAGGAGATTTTGAGAAGATTCCAGAATGCTCTAGAAAGTTCTGGATGGAGAATGTTTCAAAAAGTTCTATATTTATGCTCACCGAATTGTGGTCCTGGGCGGAGCCGGGCCCATTAGTTAGTTTCTTATGAAACATAAGACCTTTTAATAATAAGTCTTGACAAATTCAAAACACCAACTCGACACAACAAACATGGAATAAAAAACAATAATAAAAAATAATTAAAAAACTACGGAGACAGGATCAAACAGTACAAAATTCCAAAACTATTTAAAAAAACTACCGGACAGAATTAAAAATGAAACGGACGAAAAATTATTAAGTACAATTGTGAACTATGAAAATTGTGATAACTTAATTTGTTATTATTTTAGTATATTGTATCGAGGGTTCTCAGCCAAAAGGGCGTAAGTGATTATTTCGAACTTTACAATTTGTTTTTTAAATACAAATATGGAAATCGTTTAATAATAAAAGACATATTGATAAAATTAGATTGACAGAACTTTCTTTTGCTCTCCTGCAAAGTTAGAAAAAATCTCTTACGCTCTATTGGCTGAGGAAACTTGATATACCTACTGTAATGCACTCTTGTGTACAATCTGCTTATACAGTTTTGTAAGATGCAGTTTAAAATATATATGGTTATGGATTATGATAAATAAGTACCTACTTAAAAAAATTTCAATTTTCAAAAAATCTTGTTTAATTTTTATTTTTATTTATTGATAAAAAGAGAAAAATTTGCGGAAAATTTCTATGCTATTCGTTGCATACTCCTAGGCTACTTAATACCTATATAAGTCTACATAAATATATAGATCAGTCTAACATGATATACGGGCTGATTGATTAAGACGCTCGCCTTATGAGTAGAATTTAATTTTTAATTTTGTTAAAAAAAATATTTAAAAATAATAATAATAATTACTGAAGAAAACGGATAGTAGAGGCGGATTTCTTCATTAACTTTCCACAAATTATATTTCTTTAATTTTATTGCCGATAATTCGGTATTTATTGGATAAAAGAAATTTAATAACTTAATACATACACACATAATACATAATAATATAAATACGGGATAATATATAAACAAGCATATTGGCTACTTATTACCTCACTAGATATAAAGAAATACCTTTTTTTGAAGTGTGTATTTTCTCATATTATCACCTTAGATAGACATCTTATATTTATTTTGACGGAAGTACATACAATAAAAATTATGAGCAAAAATAATAAAAAATATAAATGCGAGATGCAGGAAAAAAATGCGAACGACAGTTTTACATTTCTCATCAAAGCTTTGTCTTTCATATGGATCCACAAAGGCAGGGGCAAGCTGTAATAAAATCAAATAAAATAAAAAATAAAAATAAATGGGAATGCAAAAAAGAAACAAGAAAAAACGTTATTTGGTAAAAAGATAAATAAAATCACAAAAAGTAACAAGCAGAACTCAAAATTCTATAAAATATGATGGAATAAATAAAATAAAATGAGTAAAATCGTCACAGTATAATAGATGAACAATCTATAAAATATGTTAAAATAATCACAGTAAAGAGAATAATCTAAAATATAATAATTTCTCTCCAAACTGTCTTTATTCTGTGCCTTATGCCACTTTCTCCACATTTCTTCGTGACACCATATTTCCTCCCCTTACTGGAAGGTGTTGATGAGTATGGAAGTTTGACATGTAAATTTATCCCTCATGTTATCCCTTTACTATTTAAATTTGACCTAGGGTGAATATTTATATTCATGAAGTATGTAACCTTAGGGTGATATTTGCAAAAAGAATACATTAAAAACTAAGCATCATCATCTTTCATTAATTTTATTGAATAATCAATCAAATTAATGAAAGATGAAAATAAAAATCACAAGATTTGAATCCAAAACTTTCTTTGTAGTGAAATTTTAAAAGAACTAATGTTTGCAGTAATGTGTCAATTAACGTCGAAATACGAATATGTAAGGTTCTGAATTATTAAATAGATGATTGATTATTATAAATTTACACA
Organism: Agrypnia vestita; assembly: GCA_016648135.1. Lineage (NCBI taxonomy): Eukaryota > Metazoa > Arthropoda > Insecta > Trichoptera > Phryganeidae > Agrypnia > Agrypnia vestita. Next base: position 21,494 of record JADDOH010015336.1, read on the forward strand.
CTTAGTTTATTTGAGTGTGTCACAGAGACGAAGCTATGTATACGGTTAATTAGGTATGGAAGTCTTTGGGCGTTTGTAAGGCTTACCATCTATCGTAAGGCCGGCTTAAGTGATCACTTTACACAGTGTTACGTTCACAAATTCCATCCATGATTGACCACCACTTGAGATGTCACCAATTATCATTCCAATCAAACACCAATCACAAACTCATGACTGGTTTTAATCAATCATTAACAATCAATCTTAATTTTGAAAATAGGCCTCGGCACAACATTTTTTCATGCGTAAGAATGCATAAATGAATATTATGACATTAATAAGATAATTCATTTTAGTGTACATATTTTTAATTGATAAATCATTTCTTTATTTACGCCATAGGACTACGTGTTTTAATTGCAACGAAAGGAAAATCTTTTTTACAAACTAGTTGAGTAATAAAAGCATGAAACCACCCTGTTTGCGTACACCCTGTGTGCCTTCCTTTCCACCGCGGAAACCTTTCAGGTTCCTTTAATCTACTCGCCAGCCCCCGCCGTAATAAGATGAGTCCCGCGTTGGATTAACATGAATTTATCGAGTCGTCAAAGCTAAAAAATACATATCACCACATCAAAGACCTTCGGAACCCTTTGATCAAGAAATATAGTTGTTTTAGAAGTGTTTCTATACTTTAATCTTTTTACGTGGCTTTCAGAGATGTTCGAGGTGGAGGTTGATGGAAATTGTCAGATGATAGTTTTTTTTATTTATTTATTCTCATTTACTTATTTGTTTGCAAAAATTACACATACAAGTCAGTGATATATGTATATGTTTTAGAGTGTAAATAGTTTTGAACATCTTAACTTATATCCTAGCATATTTCACAAAGACAATAATTTAGAAAAATACATAACAATAATTAAAGTGAATAAAAAATAGAATTAAGAATAAAATATTAAGATAAGTGAAACATTATTTGAATCTTGCATCGCAGATTATTATTAATTTGTTATATATTAATCCAATGTCGCTACGCAGAATAATGTTCGCTTGTAATATTAGATCGTATGGAGACACAAGATAGATGTCAATGGAGAAAATGGATGGTTTTTATAATTGAAATAGATATTTTTTATTTTTTTATTTCAAAATTTGCCACGCCTTTTGGACTTTTGAATTATGTGTATTTTTCATATATAAGTAGGATATAAAAATAAATATAATTACATAAAAAACATGATAATTATATAAAAAAATGAAAACGCGCGGTAAAAGTAATACTTCTTTAGCGTGATTGTGATGATTGATATTTATATATTAGTTAAAAATTTATATTAATACAATAATACGATGTCGATGGAGATGTAAAATATAATTGATAACACTTTATTTTAATAAAACTATTATTTGATTTTGAAGTGGTACAAATGTAACTATTGATTTGTTACAGCTTAAATAGCAGATAAATGTCTTCGAATTGACGTCTCACGACGATTCGAAGACATTTATCGACGCAACATCGCAGACATATGATACGATAAATAGTTCTAATTTGCAATTAAATAACCAATCATTGAGCATCTTTATGATTGACACTCGATTCAAGATGGTCGACAATACAGTGTGGCTTTCAATCCTCTCTACCTACCCCTGCGGTGAAACGGCGTGGTGATTGGTAAGTTAATTAAGATCCTTACGAATTATTTCGCGGCCGCAGAGTCGAGTAATATTTATTTATTTTATTGTTGTTGTTGTTGTTGTTGTTATTGTTGTTGTTGTTGTTGTTGCTGTGGCCGGACCTCGTGATCGAGGATCCCCTCGCCCTTCTAATTCAGTTGTTGCTGCGCCCCTCATGAGCTTTTCGATGGGAAAATAGCCCTATTCGAGAGGCGCACTCTCTCCCGCATACTTCACAAAGGAAGCAGTCAGGTTGCGTTGGTCGGTCCCGTTGGCGCATGGTTGCGGCTCGCTGCTCATTTTTTACTCGTCTGGCCGCCGCAACACCATCAGCCCGAGAGCAAACTCTCCTCCAGCTCACACGATCTTGTGCCAGCTGCTCCCAGTTCTTGGGTGCTCCACATGGGCTCAGCGATTCTCGGAGACAGTCTTTATATATTTTCTTCTGTCCTCCGGCCTTTCGCCTGCCCACTATCTCCCCATATAAGACAAAAAAAAGATTTTATACCCTAATGCCATAATACCTTAAACTCTAAATACCTTCATAACTACCTGTAAAACTATCAGTTTACCGTAATTTTGCATACAATAATATGCACCTACTTAAATGTTCTAAAGGGATTATTGTCACATGGGTATCTCCTCGGCATAAAACATTAAAACTTCCATAAAAAAGTAACCTATAAAAACCAAGTTTTTATTATACTCCCTTTCTTTGTAAAATATAACAACTATCAAATACGAATTAAAACATATAACATAACACTAAACTTACAGTAATTTAATATATTTCTAAAATGTCAGATGTTTTGAGCTTTGATAAGACACTTCATGCTTTGAAGATTAAATTCTAAAAACATTTGTCAGTCAATTTAGATTTTCGACATTCGTAGTGAAGTACCTATTATGTACACCGACGGAGTAATTCAAATTTAGAAAATATTCCGCGACGTTATCGGGCCGCCGGCGCCGTTGCTAATCAAACTTTTCTAATGATTCCAATCTGAAAAAAAAAAATGAAATATCTAAAAATCCGAAATAATACTATAATTATTAAATTTTTTTAACGAAAATTTGATAGATCTTCTTGATCGTCGCCACGAGTCTACTTGCCAAGTTTCAGCTCGATTGGATCACGGGAAAAGAGTCAAAAAGCGATCCAAAGTTTTTGTTGAATATAAAGGGAGTAAAAATATAATCATTCTTACCCAAATATTCTGTCCCATAAATATTTTGATTGACTTTACACCTAGGAAATATAAAAACGCGTCTAAACAGAACATTCAGCCCAGCATCCGAATTTAATATTCAGGCATTTCCAGATATTTTCAGGCATTTCAGGCAGACCGGTGTTTTCGCTCACTAACAAATTTTCCTGTAAAATACACCCTCTCTCTCCATAGAACGTTCACCGACATACAAATTGAATGCACTTCTACTGAAGATAGGAAGGGATGGTTTTGATGTTCTCCCGGTGCAGAAAATAAATTAAAAGATGTTGGAAAATAATTTATTTCAATTCGAAGAAAGAGATTTTCTTGTTTACAAAATGAAATGAATACGAATCCAACTAGGTAGGTACATCGTTTTTCAATCATGTTTTAAATGCTGGGAAAAATCTAGTGCAGATAAATTGTCAAAGAAAATTTAGATTAATATAATTTATATAAGTGATAGTAGTTTTTAAAGAGTTAAGGTTGTTATTACGGTCGTTAGACATATTTAACTGTAATTTCGGATATTTTATACGCACCGTATGTATTACCGAGAAGCGAATCTCGACGTTTCGTTGGATGCTTATCCAACGTCATCAGGAGGACGACCTTTACCTTGTCAAATCTGGCAATCAAAGGCATAAATCTTATCAACAGAACCGTACCTTATACCCAGATTAGTTATGGAATCCATTGAAATATACAAACATCCCAATTTCAATAGAGATGACAGTTACAAACTATCAAGTATTTGGCGCCCTGTTCTAACGACACTGATTCAACCCTTGAGAGAAGTCGCAGTAAAATCCGCCGACGAAACTAGTACATATTGCACACTGGCGATCTCTATTGTAGAAGAAGAGAACACTCCACAACAAAGTGCATACAATTTACGCCCTAGAAAGCAGCACCTATAATCAGTCCGACCTCCACCTCCGCGGGTAAAGGTCGTCCTCCTGATGACGTTGGATAAGCATCCATCGAAACGTCGAGATTCGCTTCTCGGTAATACATACGGTGCGTATATAATATCCGAAATTACAGTTAAATAAGTGATAGTAGTGTTATTTTATTTGTATACATCATAAAAAAAACATAAACTCGATGATAAAGATTGATAAAAAAAATCACCTTGATAGAAAAATAAGAAAAAAGAGTGGTAGGGTAAATAATGACAAACATAGATACCACAATTAATCTCCTCAATCACACGCTTCTGATCTCTACCTGAATAGGTTATCAACTAACTATAATTATGATAATTAAGCTGTCAATTACACTGCTTGATGAGAGACTGCACCATCCACTAGTCAAAAATACAACTGTGTCAACTCGTATAGAATAAAGCATAGTTTATTAAAATATTTCAATGGCTATATAAAATCCACACTTTTATTTTAATGTACTAAATAGTAAAAAATAAATTTTCGGCCAAAAATTTTTTACTCACTATCCAAATAAAAAGTGGGTGCTTACGATATTAATATATAGAGAAGTATTTTGTTAACACAGAAGTCTTAAAAATATACAAATTCTTTTATTGATTTAAAAATATACAGAATTCTTTTGTTGATGAGGCGATAGTGCTCACATTATTATGAGGGTTTTTTTTTAAATATTTTTTCATGTCAAATATTAACACTTACCGTATGTTAAATAAAAGATTCTAGGTAGCCATTATAAAAATACGTTATTTTTTATAAAATTGTATTCATTAATATTTTGTTGTACAGTATCGAATACATGTCTGATATTTTATTGAATTACAAAAATAAATTTCAACAATTTTAATGTAGGAACTATTCAAATTTTTTTTTCAGGATAGCAAGTGTCACCGGCCGTGGCTGCGAATAAACACACTGAAAATGAATTAGCGATTTATTAATTAATGATTAATAGATTTTTCAATTTACAAAGTCACTTAACACGAATTAAACAACACTGTTCTTTGAATCACTCTATTTCGCAATATATCACTTCGTCTATAACTCTTTATTATCGCTGGGTAATACTTATTTATCGCTCGTAGAATATTCAATTCGCACACATAGAAGTTGCACTGTATTTCGCCACTTTCTGTGCTCCGCTCTATTATTTCGTTTTATTTGTCGCTGCGATTATCTCACGATACGCCACCCTGACCGTCGCCTCGTGGCCGAATTTGTACCATACGGTTGTCAAGTCACGACTCTCCTTGCTTCGAGGCTTCCGGTGTTTATTCCGAAAGCTGGTATTTTTTAACTTTCTAGATTATTCTAGTGTTTAGGAAAAGGTTCTCGTCGCTTTAAGGCTCTTCTACATAGTCGTTTTTTTGACGTTTTGTGAGGGTTGTAGATGATTGTAGACCGTTCTAGATTCTATGATTGTGTTGTGATATATTAAAAAGGATTCGAAAAGTGCACTGTTCCTTCTGTTTGCCATTCCGTTACAATTTTTAAGAACAAAGTGGTAGCTTTCAACGACAAAAGAAGAGGTCTCACTTAAGGCCGATTGCTTCAAGTTGGATTGAAGTAAGCGTTCTTTTAAAGCATAGATGTTTACGTTCTCCACCAATCAGACGTTCCGTTTTCGTAAAAATATATGCTTTAATCGACCGCTTACTTTGATCGAACTTGAAACAACCGGGCCTTAGGCAAACAAAATTTGGCAACTTTTTGTGCAACCTAATCGATAATACCGTCTACTAAGACTTTGCGATGAGTTATATTTTTACTCGCTTTTACTCGTGGCGTCTGCTTGTCTTCTTGTCTTCTTGTCTGACGAAAAAACTTTGGATCCATTTTAAACCCCTTTCCCGTGATCCAATCAAGCTGAAACTTTGCAAGCAGACTCGTGGCGGCGATCAAGAAGATCTATCAAATTTTCGTTTAAAAAAATTAATAAATTTTTGGATTTTCAATTTTTGAATGGTATTTTCATACAACTATTAAGTTGTATGAAAATATTTCAACGCGTCTAGTAAACGCGAAACCTGATTATAGTATAATTTTGGATTTTTGGAATTTTTTTATTACTCTTTTTCTTAGCGTCGCCCGGCCGAAGGCCAACGCGTAGGTTAAGCGAAAAAAAAAGTTTCAACTAGTAAATGAGAAAGGGAGTATAATAAAAACTTGGTTTTTAAGGGTTACTTTTTTTTGTATCTTCGTTCGGTGTCAAGTGTTTTTTATTCAATGACACCAGAAAAAACTCGACGCCATCTCTTCGTATTCTTAACGACTCTCTGAAGTGAGTTATCTGTTTACTACTTCACCAGATGCGTTCACCTTATAGACGACCTTTCCTGGACCACCACCACATCCGTACACATTATGACATCTCAGAAGTATGTTAGTATAACTTTAGATTTTGTATAGACTTTGTATTTATTTTTAAAAAAATAATGCTACATGCTGCGAAGCCCAATTCGTATCGAATAGTAGCGAAACACCATATAAAGCACCTTGAAAAAATCACACACATATACATTTTTATGCCGCCAAATTCGGGTTAAAATTATTTTCATTATTAACAGAGCAGGAGGCTTTATCATTGTATCGAAACACTTCACAAATACAGCAATGCTTGAGAAAACCACATGGCTTTTGTCATTTATACGGCCAAAGAGCCTCGTTAAATTTTTACATTTATATTTTTAAAATATCACTTAATATATACCAGAACTCGCACAAAATACCACTTGAAAAATCATTCGCTTCTTCTGCTCACAGATGCCACTAGACTTCGCGTTTAGAGATCATGTTTTGTCAAAACAAACAACTTTTTGCTCGGCCGCCCGCCGCGTCTTTTAATCCTGTATTTCTGTATTTTTATAACAATCTTGAAAGTGCGCATCTGGACGTTTCCAGACTTTTCTTGATAATCTTAGATTGACCGGAAACGTTCCGGAGTACTTTAAACGTTTTTGGATACTATCTGTTCTGTAATGTTTATAAATAATATATTGTTGTTTCAGCGGGATTCGAATACGGAACCTCAGGTATGAGAATTTAGTGTAATGCCCTCTGGGCCGTCAAACCAAAATTAGGATGACAATTGTTACATGTTTTAAATTACATTTAAAACATTTATTTCTTATAAAATATCGCAACATGTGCTGCCAGCAATACATCTCTCATGTTTTTCTAAATTTATTTAAATTAAAAATATATATATATTATATCTGGGGTGACCACGTTACCCCGCATCATTATATTTAACATGCCTTAATTTAGTTAATAATACATAATATTATCATTAATAACTTATATTAAGAATTCATATATTTTTCTTCTGTGATGTGATGTCTGCATTGATTCTTGAACATATCCATGTTTCTACTTCTTCACATTCTCTGGTCGATTATTGCATTCTTTTAGTCCTTTCTAATATAAACAGTGCTGTGTATTTGCTTCCTTTCTTTTTAGAATTCTTATTTCATTTATATTTTTCGTGTTACACAAAATCTGTGTTTTATGTAATCTTCCAGTTTGTGCCTTCTGGGGTATTATGCCGTGTTTTTACGACTTTTGTAGCAGAAGTTTCGGATCCCATTGCAATACCGGTATATGCAATACGGTGTGCAATACGGTATTGCAAGCCAATACTTTACCATGTTGAACCCTGCAATGGGATCCGAAACATCGGCCAAAAAGGTCGTAAAAACACGGCATAATACCCTAGAAGATACAAACCAGAAGATTCTATGCAGCCGTGAAAACCTTAGAACTTTCTTATGTTATATTATTTTTACTCCCTTTACATTAACTCGTGGCGTCTGCTTGCTCGCTTGCCGGCTTGGCGTCAAAAAAAACTTTGGATTGATTTTTGACCCTTTTCCCGTGATCCAATTTAGCTGAAACTTGGCAAGTAGACTCGTGGCGACGATCAAGAAGATCTATCAAATTTTTGTTAAAAAAATTATTAATTATAGTATAATTTCGGATTTTTAGAAATTTTATTGTTTTTTTTTAAATTGGAATCATTAGAAAAGTTTGATTAGCAACGGCGCGCCGCGGCGGCCCGATAACATCGCGGAATATTTTCTAAATTTGAATTACTCCGTCGGTATACATAATAGGTACTTCACTACGAATGTCGAAAATCTAAATTGACTGACAAATGTTTTTAGAATTCAATCATCAAAGCATGAAGTGTCTTATCAAAGCTCGAAACATCTGACATTTTAGAAATATATTAACTTACGGTAAGTTTAGTGTTTTAATTCGTCTTTAATTGTTGTTATATTTCACAAAAAAAGGGAGTTTAATAAAAACTTGGTTTTTATGAGTTACTTTTTTAAAATATTTTGGCATTCTATCATTTGAAAATTTGTATATGAAAATCAGTGTGTTAAGCTATATCTTTCAAAGTGAGCCAATTTAAATCTGCTAATATCTGTTTTATTTTTGAGTACCTGTTTCTCCTTGAATGATTCTTAAAGTTCTGATTTGTTGAATTTTCATATTTTTTGTCTCCATCGTTACTCATAAAGTAGGGAAGTGTTATATCAAAACAGAATGGTAAAAACAATTAAAAGATTAATTTTAAAAAGTTTTTCTGGCTTAACAGAAATGATCCCGTCGCTGTTTTGTTCGGAAATGGAGAATTACAAGTTGGTGAAACTCAATTATTAATCCCAGACTCAATCCCCAGCTCGTCTGTGGTGGTTGTCAATGATTGGAGGTGGTCCCGAATGTTCCCCGGTGGTTAGTCTGAGCTGGCTTTTTGTCTATCACTTCTACCTACCCTGGTCTCCAGAGCTGGAAGCCTCGCTTTTTAGATTGTAAGGAAAATGTGAAACGAAAGAATTGTGCGCCGATGTATTTTTTTTTAAATTTTATTTCATTTAAAAAAAATTCTACTCAGATGAACTAAATCTCATCTTTATGTGAGGGCATTGGAACTAAGTGGAAGTATGTACCTCGACACATTTATGCTGCCATTGAAGTAGTTATTCTTGCATAATTAAATTCCTTAATAAAAAAACGTATTTTTTTAAATATACGTTGTTTCTTTATTTATTTTTTATTTCACACCAAATTCTGTGGGCGAAAAAACAACTTACAACAAATTTATAAAGTTATTATTTTGATACATATTTATCAAGGAAAAATTATATGAGTCAGAAAATAAAATAATGCAATTTTTTTTTAATTTTTTGAAATAGGACAAATGACATTATTAATTATTTGTAAACGACATAAGTCAACTTGATTCAATGTTCTTGTGCAAAAAATAAAACAACTGGTGCAAAATAAGATAAAAATAACAAAGGGTTTAAGAGACATTTCCGTAACAAAATAAATTCCCAAATTTTGTTTTGGCTTCCTGAAAACCTGGATTTTTTACTCATTTGGTTGTTCCTTTCACCCGCAGAATTAAGTCTCTTCAAGTATTAACATATTTTTGTAATAAAACGGGACTAATTTACTCAGACATTATACTTTAAAAGTGTATTTAATTTTACTTTTCATAATTGTTTCAATATTTATGAGCTCATAGTATTTATTTTAAATATTTTAAGCATAGTGGATCCGGCCGTAAAACCAGACCGTTCTATGTTTTTTTAACATATACTTCTTATCAAACACGGCACTAAGACCCTCATGTCAGATGACATATTAATGTATAACTGAAAAATGTCAACTGCGCGTAAATCCATGCATGTCTCAACAGTATTTTCAGATGTGATGCAATATATGTGTTACATGTGTTAATTGCACAGATATAAATAAATAAAATATTTTCTAAATGTTTAAAGAATTGGAAATATGATAATAATATGTTGTTTTTAAATAAATAAAAAATATAATTTTATGCTATTTTCAGCTTTTCTAATCCAACTATTCCTCGGTTCGAGGTTTGATTACAAAAAACGAAATCTTCGTTTTTCCTTATTTTTATTTATTCATTATTATCCAAATTATCAAAATTTTTATTATCTTATCGATTTACTTTTTTTTTTTACTTATTATACGATATAATAATTGTGCCGAAGATTTTTTTACCTGCGAAATACTTATGGAACCCAGTTTTTGCTATGGCGTTTAGCTCCCTCAAGGAATCTGTTACTAGAGCTTGACCAACGTAAATTGGCGTGCGGCAACTTTGGAACAAAAACCTGCCCCGCTCGCACACGGCGGTGACCCCTCGACCGGTCATTCAGTTCAATCTCGTATTTGCGCGTGAGCTGTGACATCTTGATTTCCAATATACACTGAATTATTATGTCCAAAACATCCAAAACAGTCCGGGGTGGTGCAAGAACAATTGCTAATGAAGTATTAAAGTTTTTCGTAGCTGAAAGAGCAAATAATGGACCAACCAATGGAGTTTGACAATACTCTATACGCTCCGACCCCGATCACCGGACACTCTGTATATTATGTTATGTGTAATAAATTTACACATTTATACTGGTCGCACTCTATGTGCTCAAAGTTTTCATATTTTATTTTTATCTTTGGTAATAAGAAAAAATCAACGGGGGTTATGTTCAACAAATACGGAGGCTGAGGCATCATAACGGTGTTGTTCTTGGGCAGATATTTTGAAATATTGATGATCTGAAATTAGGTGATTTTCATTAATATATTTATTTTTATAAATTAAGATGCCCGAAAGATATAAGCAAAAATGATTTACTACTATTTAAACGCAGTTTTCTTATATTAAATAAAAAATGATTTAAAAAAATAACTTCCGTTTTTCTTAATCCTTGCACATACCCATTTTTACTGTCACATTATTGATAGTTACAAACATCTTATTCATTTTATTCCACCAAAGCCATGCTTTTTACATAATATGAATGTGATTATCATTGAAAGATTTGGAAGATACTTCGTGGTGCAACATTATAATTTAAAATATCTTTTACTTTACTTTGTAATACACACACTCCCAATATGAGTTATTGAATTACTACAATAGTTTCGAGAGGAGCAGTCCCTCTCATAGTTATTATCTATACCTGATGATGAGAGGGACTGCTCCTCTCGAAATTATTGTAGTAATTCAATAACTCATATTGTATGTGTGTATTATGAAGTAAAGTAAAACATATTTTAAATTATGAATGTGATTAGTTTAATCCTTTACCTGTAAGTGGGAGATTCTGTCACTCTCATTTACATAGTTTTATTCTATCCAAAATGAAGATTTTTGCTGTATTTTGTGAATGACTTATTTTATTTTGTATCATATAACCTATTATTCAATAAAAAAATAATTGTGAAATTTGTGAAAATCATTATAATTTATTTCACATAATTAATAATAATTATAATTCATTTCACATTCATCAATAGACAATGCTTGTCTTTGGATTAAATATAGTTTCTCGCAATTAAATTGTTCACTTTAAACGAATTATTTAATTAAATTAATACAGGTACATCGCCGCAGTGCTCCCAATCAGTTTGCCAGCAAAGCAGATCCGTGTTTGATGAAAGCGTCCAACAATTAGTGACGATATTCACAGAGAGAGACCACCGCGCCGAGAGCGAATCCCAGACACTGGAGTTCTTCTGTTCCAGCGCAGGGGCGTGGATTATTTTAAAGTGGATTAAAACAGTTTACAACACAAAAAATACTTTGCATGATGTCGGGTTGTTTTCAAATAATGACGTCATTTTTTGAATCCCCGTGAATCCCATTATAAAGTTTTTTCTTAATTTTATTTATGTATTTTTTATTTCTTATTATATTATCTTCAAATGTTTTTTCGTTTATAAATGTTTAATTTTAATTTGATGGTCAATCTTCATTTCGTCATTCGATTGAGCTGAAATTTTGCACATCGACTTGATGTCGGTGACAATGCATTATTGCATACATTTTGGGTTACACGTATACACATGCATACAAAATAAATCAAATTTATCTCAGATCACAAATCGGGCAAGAATATACTTTCTGCTACTTTTCTAAAATTATTTCAATCAAAGACACTTTAGAATATATCTCTTCATTTAACATTTCTCATGAATTTGGTCTGGAAAAACAAAAATATGCATATTGAACGTATGTCAAAATATACGAGACATGCGTGCGTTCTATTATGACATACGCTGTTGAGACGTGGGCTGACACTGTCCGCACCAAAGGCTCCTCAGAACAACTGAAATGAAGGTAATGAGATCCATTACTGGAAAAACTCTACGTGATCGTGTCCAAAATGAAGACGTAAAGAAAACATGCAAAATAGAGGACATAGTACGAAGGAATAGATTCAGGAGATTCTGACGAGATCACGTAGCCAGAATGGACAGTGACAGACTCGTGCATACAGCAGCGAATGAAATCCCCTCTGGACGACGCCTACCGGGAAGACGACCGAAGAGATGGAGGGATAGCTGGACCTCGTCATCCCAGAAGGCATAGTTTTCTGTAGCACAGATCAACAGATCTACTTAAAGAAAAAGAAGGAGAAGAAGATTTAAAAATTCTACGAAACAAATGTTTTTTTGTTATTTCGTATCAAAATCCCAGTGATAATTAATAGAATAATACAATTACTAAAGAAACAATTTTCCTTATTATCTTAAATTTCATTTAATACTTACATATATGTGGTGCAAATTAATCTGTTGGTTGAAAAAAAATTACAATAAAATGAAATCAAAACCTCGCATGTAAGAATTTTTAATGAAAAGTATTATTTGTTTTTATGGGTTTACTTCAAATTATCAAACATCTAGGCCTCTTTTGTTTATATTTAAAGTTCCTTTTGCATTTTCTTTTTTAAACGTGTGGCCCGCCTCTATGGGGCTGTTAGAAAATTCTAGAAATATATAATTACTGAGCAATCTCGAGTGTTCTTTTATTCCAGCGTAAAAGCCTCGCCGGCCCTGGAGGCGACAAACTCGTACCTACCGTAATATTCATGGATTGGAACAAAAAACCCTTCCAGGGAGGAAAAACAGCTCTTCTAGGAGCGAGAGAGCTTTGCAATTATCAGCGTTTGTTTGCAAAATGTTTCAATGGCTTGACATTTTCATCGCGTAACTTAATTTGAGCCATTCATGCGGCAAGACTCGGAGCGATGGACCCCCTGCTCGTGGGTCTGAAAGGAAATGAGACAAATTATTATTTTAATGATTTTAAAAAAAACTTCTTCATCTTCTTTAGCATGTTCATTAGTCCATAACTGCATTCATAACAGAGCGTCTTCGCCATTATGGTAAGCTGCAGAAAACTTTCCAACCTATCTCTTGTAGGACTATCTTGACAGCATCTTCCCATCTCTGTCTTGTTTTCAATCCTGTTGGCGAGGGTATGACTATTAATAATGGAAAATATGAGACGTTCGCCTTACTTACTGGGTTTACTTATTTACCATTACGCCGTTTCCCACGGGGGCAGGCAGAGAAGATAGAGCAACACACTCTTTTGCCCTGACATACAACTCTCGCTTCATCCACATTCGTACATCTTCGCATGCATATTCGGTGGTTGTTGGGGGTTCTAACATGACCATCTTTTAGTATTTGGTTAATCTTGTGGTGCCATGTCTTCCGCGCCCTCTCTTTCTGGCGCTGTCAACACTTGCGTTATCTATCTTACTTATCATTCTTTCCACATTCATTCGCTCAACATGCCCAAACTATCTGAGCGACCCTTTTTTATATTCCATTTATTACGCTGAGATAAGCTTTACAGTCTACCTATAAATACCTTTAATTCATAAATAACTTTACTCTATCATAAATGGATTTTTCACACATACATCTAAGGGTTCTCCTCTACACTGCATTCAGTCTACTTTTTAGGAAAGAAACTTTATTTTATTATATTCAAGGAATCAGCAATATCTTTATGGAGATATTTCATGATGATCACTTAAATTGATTAAATTAAACACAATTTTTTTGTTAGATGACTGGAAATGAGTCACTCTTACACCTACTTTAACATCTGACACAATTTGTATTCTATTCGACTTAATGAGACACATATAGTTATAGATGTTGATAATACATGCATTAAACAAGCACAAATGACATAGACAAATGGTTATGTCAAGTTTTCAATTAAGAGTGTCTTGCAGCAAGAACTTGTATCAAAAAGAGATGCACGTTAGAAATATAGAAATAATTTTTAAAAACACACAAAACAGACAATAAAAGAATTTCGAACGTTGAAAATAGTGTCCATACGGCAGACACAGAAGAACAGGAGCTGAAACAGGAACAAAAACGTATGAAGGACATAGAGGAAGAGGAACAGGATGAAAAACAGGAACGGAAACGTCTAGAAGATAAGGAAGAATTCGACGTCGAATTCTGATGCATCAAAGAGCTTTAGAATAGTGTTGGCAGACAAATAATTAATTGGAAGCCACAAATATGGACATCAAGAATCTTCGAGAAGACAAAATTGAGGACATCTGGAATCTTCCAGAAGACGCCGAAAAGACAAAATATTACATCAAAAAACTTCGGGAAGTAATTAGATGTAGCCAGAACGTTCGAATATGCGAGAATTCTACAGGTTCTAGGGGTAGAAGCCAGTGACTACTATGTCATCGTGAAAGTGCTTGAACTCCGATATGGAGAAAAGCATATGCAGGAGGTAAATCGGATTCAGCTAAATGTCATGAAACAAAAATATATGGAAGCTCTGCAGGAATATGGCTTCAACGTGGAAATACTGTGCCATCGGACATACTCTAACATACATGCTGGCATCGTCTCATCAAAGTTTCTATATACAAGTATAAAAAGCAGATTTTCTATTAAATAAAGTATTCATCACCATCATTGTTGTTTCTACAACTTCTGATGAGTCTTGGCTTCCTGAAAAATCTTCTTCGTCTTGGTCTTGTCCCAGATTGATCTCTGTAGTGTAATCTCACTTTGGGAATAAGGGGTTGATTAGTAAAAGAACAAGCAGAATTAAATACTGTTCTCTAATATTGTATAAATACTCGTTGCGGACTGACAATAGCTACCGTGACTATTGTAGACGGGAAGAAGAAGAGGGCGCGCCCATGCGCGCACATCCTTATATACCGACCCTCCTTCCCCCCTGGGTCAGGGTGGCCAGCCTTAAAACACCACAATCTCTAAAGCAGATTTTTCTTAGAGAAAATTTTGCCTTTCTAAGCTTCTTCACTTTATTAGTATTGAATTCAGCAGGAATTTTGGTGTTTTTTGTTTAATTATTAGTGGATGGTATAAGTACTATTAAATCTAACTCCAAAACTGAAATAGTGTTTTAATCGTATAAATAAATTATTGCGTTATATTCTATTTTCCGATTGATGTCGTCTGCTGTCTGGTCTTATTAATAAAGTATTCACATAATTTTTTTATTATTCCAGATACATTTTTGAAAATGGAACGCTGCACTTTCCGGCATTTGATTGGGCGAGCTTTCTCCCGGAAATTCACTCATCAGCCTATCACTGCTTGAAGTACCTCTCAGCGGGCAATCAACAGCACACCGTGTTCTATGTAAACTTCACATCACGTAAGTACTCCATTATATACCTATATATACCTACTCCATTATATAGCCGTCCACCCGCGTAAAATCGCGGGAAATAATAATAACGACTTGCCTTGCGTGACAACACAATATACACCAAGCGCTGATTGCGTGTCACACTCGAATTACTTAAGGTTTTAATTCCAGCAAATTACGTACATTGAAGGTGACCCACCACATACCCTGGGCTGTTTTATGCGCCGA
Organism: Agrypnia vestita; assembly: GCA_016648135.1. NCBI lineage: Eukaryota > Metazoa > Arthropoda > Insecta > Trichoptera > Phryganeidae > Agrypnia > Agrypnia vestita. The sequence goes on from JADDOH010015336.1 coordinate 37,048, forward strand.
AGCGTCCATATCAGCTCAACACATTCGCCGCCTGGTTGGCATTATTTTATGCTAAAGCGTCCTCTCCGCCCGGCCTTGCGTCCCAGCATAACAAGAAGCAAGACCAGGCGAGTCGGTCGCGCAAAACCTTCAATGTCCCATGCTAAAAGTCTTTTTTTTAAAAGAGGTTTTACAAAATTACAATAAAAGAACATCTATAATCTAAAAAATACAACATTAGAACACCCGAGGAGACATCGCACGGGACAAAAATAAATCAACACCCCTCCTTGGAGGGAAAGGGACAAAACAAAAATAAAAACATGTAGCACTTGTGCCAGAAAAGGTAAAACCACCGGTATGACACCGATCAGGAGAGACAACGTAAAATTGACAAAATATGATACAAAACAGAAAGATAACATGGTTGTGCAAATAAAATGGAAAATAACGATAGAAAACACAATGAAATTAACAAGAATGTAAAGAGAAAATAGAAGTAATAAACAGAAAAAGTGAAATTGCAAGATTATTAAAAGAAAACAAAGAAAGACCAATGTAGGGCAGCATGGTCAAGGGTACATCAGGACCACTGAGCAGGACCCCTCAGGATTTCCCAACGGGTCACCCAAATTCCCACGAACACTTTAAAAAGTCTGAAGTTATCCTCACAACTCACAAGGTCGGCATTTGTAAGACGCCGACCTGTTCCATGTGGCCCATTTATGCCCTCAATCAAAGCTTCTCTTGCATCCCTCATCAAAGAACAGTCCCACAGGATATGTCCCGGAGTCTGGGCCACACGAGCACAGACGCACCAAGGGTGGGTGGAGAGCCCAAGATCATGTAACTTAGATCTGAACTCTCCATGACCCGACAGCAGCTGTACTGTGTGGTGGTTCAGTGTGGGGAAATACCCTTCGGAATCCTTTCTTTCTTTCACCGCCACCCTCGGGAAGAAGCTGTGGGTTACGTACAGACAGACACACAATTAAACAATTATGTTTGATAACTAACTAACCATTAGGCTATTTTTTTCGGAGGATAAAGAGGATCGAGCGCCGCATTCTTCTCTCCTGACACGACTCTCGCCTTATCCATACTCATACATATGCGGATGCCAGCACGACGACTGTTGAAGCTCTTAACAGGACCATCCTCCAATACCTGATTAACCTGGTTATGTCACATATTTCGGGGTTTCTCTTTCTGACTCCGTCAACACATTCTTCTTGCATTTTGCGACTTTCTTACTATTCTTTCCTCATTCATTTGCTTACCATGTACATGTACAGATCACTTGAGTAAGCCTTTTTTAATTATCGTAAATGGAGCTAATAATTATTATATGTACATATGTAAGTTTAATAATTTGATTTGAATGAAATAGATTTGAAACTAACAAAATACATAAATCTTAATGTATCAATGTCCGTCAGTAACACTTTCAGTTGGCATAAATAATAATGAAGTTGGAAAAATAATTAGTATAAAATAAAAGTATATAAAGAAAAACAAACTTATTATTTATGTAGCAATGTCCGTCACTAAGGTTACCGAGATCTGACACATATATAACAGCAATGGTTAGAAAATAATTAGGACTGTAAAAGTTGTGTTATTTTCAAAAATTTTCTCATATTCTAAAATAAATTGCCGTTATTAACTTATATTATGCGTCACCATCATCTCAGTCTAATTTCCTTTTCGTTGCTGGATGAAGGCCACCCCAGTTTTTGCGACATTGTTACTACAACTTAGGGATGATCTAACCAAGCTCCTGTGCCCTGTTTACCATAAGTTCGGTGACTTCAGTGATAGGCTTTCAATCATCCCCCACACATTGAGATGCTTGTCTCATTATATAAAGTAAAATTTTCAAAGTATTTAAGTTGTGACACGTGTTTTTTGGGTTCTATTATTATACAATACGCTATGGCTCCCTGGCAGACCCGCGCGGGACAAAGCCGCGCCGACATTGCCGCGCAAATCAAAATTATAAAATTAAATTAAATGAAAAAAAATGGATTTATCATTAATAACCTAACCTTACCTAACGTAACAAAACATTAAACGAAAAAAGTGATTGTAACATTAATAACCTAACCTAACAAAATGAAATTGAAATCATAGTAGATACCTAGATACAAACAGGCTTCAGGTAACTAAATGCTTTAAAATGTAAATACATTTAAGTAAATGAAAGACTGCAAGCAATAATTGTGGGGTATAAAAGCAAAGGCAGCAATATCAAAAAAAATAATCTAGTCATCGAGGATTACTAATTTATAATGCAATGAATTCGATATTTTGTAGGATAAATGGTCTATAAATTTATAGGAAACATGATTGAGGAAGGGATAGCTATATAAAATCTAAAATTCGATATATTTAAAGTAGTAATTTCGGTGACTACATTCCAAAACATTTTTTTAAATGTTTGGATATTGCTGCCTTTGATTTTATACCCCACAATTGATATATGCTTTTAAATGGTAATATGGATAAATTAGAGTATTTAAGGAGGTTGGCTAATAGTCTTCTGGTTCATGTCTTCTGGGGTATTATGCCGTGTTTTAACGACCGTTCTGGCCGACGTTTTGGATCGCATTGTAGGGTCTATCGTCAGGGCTTATGTGATGATGCCCCAGAAGATACAAACCAGAAGAATCTGGGTGGCCGTGAAAACCTAAGAGGAGATGCGAACACGGAATACGTATCATCAATATTCTTGCTATTTTAATACTAAGCGAAACGCTTGTGCAATGAAAATAGGACTAACATGCTGGTCTGAAGTGAGGTTCGAACCCACGACCTTTGGATCATGAGGCGAGAGTCATAACCACAAGACCAACAAGCTACCCTTTGATCATTGTGATCAAATTCATAATGTTTTATTATGGCGCTAGAATTATGTGCTTATAGTTTCATTTAATATAAATAAGATTTTTTATGGATCCAAAGAAGGCTAACGTTAAAATTAATTTTGCTAATTAAATAAATAAATAATGTATATTTAACTTAAGCAAAATACAATTTTCGCGAGTCTCGCCATCTACTAAGAATAAATCAATGTCTGATAAAGAAACAGTGTGTAGTGTATATTATGTGGCTCAAGAAACAATTTGTGAAGCGTCACAGTTCGACAGCTGCGTGAAATAAATTGTTGTGTCTTGCGAGACATACTTTACTTCTGGGAACATGTAGGGGAAGACTACGTGAGACTGAAAGGGAAGTAAAAGCACAAGAAAATAATGTAAATCCGGGATTACCGTAATGTATGGCATGAGAAAATATTTATGAACCAACATATGGAGCAAATAAGAATATAATAAAACACAAAAATATCTTTGAAAAATTTGTGTAATTTAAATGATATTTCTAGAAAAATATATATTTTGAACAATAAAATATATTCCATTGTTCAAAATACATATTCTGATTCATAAATTAGTTTTTAGGCGTATTGTAGTGAATATCTTTAATAATTCTAAATAATATCATATATACATTAAAAGGATGTTTCTTTCGAAATATTCTTGTGTTAATTTGTAATGGGACATTTTAAATTTTATTAAAAATGATAATTTTGTTTACTTTCACTGTTTATTTATAACAATTTGAGATGGCTTATTGCTTTATACTCCAATCGAAAATATATCATCAGTGACATTATCATTATCAACAGTGACATCTATATTGGATTATGGGAACGAAAAAGCTTTGGACTGCAGGTGACGGTACTAAAAATACAACTCGCATACAAAACAAGTTGTCTGAGTTAAACATATATACAACTTACAAAAATTTGAAAGATATGGTTGTCTATCATTGGTGGAATGGTGAACGTTACATTGTGTAACTTAAGCCAGCCGTATAATATGTCGCTATGAACACCTAAAAAGACTTCTATACCTACTCAGCCATATACAAAATAGCTTCAGCTTTATGAGACATGTTGATACATCTTGATTAATGATGTCCCCTGGGGATAAAATCCAGTATTGTGTTCTTGAAAAATTTGGACATACTCAATATATTCTGAAATTTATTTTAGTTCATGTAGGTTTATATATTTTGGTGGCCTGTGGCTGTACTAAACTAACTTACTACATATATTTACGTGACTATTTGTTAGTAACCAAATAACTTTTGTTGTCCGAAGACTTTCATATCAACAGCATTGTTTGCTTATTAGCATGTATTATGTTTTAGTTTCATTAAGTTCCATCCCAAATTTCTCACGTGTATTGTATTTCACATGTACTACATGATTCGGCAGAATATGTAAATCTTCAACATTACTTGACAACATTACTAGAAGTACCTGCATAACGTAGGTTGTTGAAAATCTTCCCATTTACGATATTCAGTTGTACATTAGTTGTATAATATCAAACTGGCATAGATCTTAGCGAAATCTCACTCTTTACTCCTATTTCCTCTCAAATTATTTACAAGCAGACTTATGAACAACAGGTAGTACAACAAATTACAATATTATTTAAATAATGTTGCTACGGTGCTTGTAAATGTATGAGATAAAAGTTCTGTCTGATTCTTTTACAGTTAAATGGACTTTTGAATGAACCAAAACTCATGTTAAAAATCATCTTACAAGCTAAGAATAGTCATCTGACTTATTACAAAATAAGCCATATTAGAACGCAACGTAAAAGAGTCTTTATAATTATGATTTATTTGCATAATAGGTATAATAATATTATATAAATTTAGTTTTGACATTTAACATTGCTGAAAATATTTATCAATATTTCTTTCACTACTTTCAAAGTAAGCTTTAATCCTTCTACCCTGCAGTAGTGTACAATACGTGGAATGGCTTTGAACCAGCCGAACCATTGCCAAATCACTGGTCTTTCCCAAGTGGCACCCTTCCTGATTGGCTGGGCCTAGTTATTACTTATTAGTTTTCAATGCGGCCATGCGCTGTTAACATCGGCCAGGTTAATCTGTTTGAAAAGCACTTCTAGCAGACATCGCCCTTCTAGTGTCCGAGAGGTATTCCTGGTAAACCTATCGACTCCGATCACCACCACAGTCGAGTCCTCTCCTGATGGACCAAATGGGTACCAAGTTTGAGCTAGCTAAGCGTGAAGCTCGAGTCACCACGCCATGTGCTGAAGCTTCGAAACTAAATCCAAGAAATCTCTCGGTCTAAGATTTCATCGTTTTTGCCATTGAACTTTTTCGGGCAAGGGCAGCATCCGCCAAAGCCGCAAACGCTTACTGGGATCACCGAGAATCTACTGTATAGCTCGGTTTTGACTGTTGTGATGGCTCCTCTTCTTCGCCTTTCAGCTCGATCCTACTCCTAACTGAGTTTACGCCTTGTTAGAGGCAAACAAGCTATCTATCTACGTCGGGTGAAGGCTCTACGGTTTTTAACGTAGTATTTCCAAACACCCTCGCTTTATTCAAGACCTCCCCAGTTCACGTTGTGTAATTTTTTGTTTCGAACTATAGGGGATGAATTGGTTTTGTGGTAACCCTATCGCAAGCTAAACTTAAATTAAATACTGGGGTATGAAGTTCGTGAATGTTCATGGAAAACGCAAACAATACTACCTAGCACGTCAATTAAGCCCTACGGTGCAATTGCTAAACATACTATGTTCCGTGGCCCTATATTATTTACCTATCATTCCTACGGACTGAAACCACTGCATCTGGTGTAGCTGCGCTTCCAGAGTGCGCGATCCTCTGCTTCCATGCCCTCTCCGCTCGATCCCCCATTGTCCTACCTGTAAGGGATCGACCGCCATCCACTGGAAAGGTTAGTGACGTGCCGTTATCACATGCGCATGCACATATAGAGTACATAGATCCCCTGAAAGCCCTCGAGTCCTTCGTAGCCGCTCCTATGGATGATTCCGCCTTCGACGCCCTCGCTGATTAATAATTTTATCTTCCGCCGTTATCTCGCTGTGCTTATTCCCTACGATCTTTTATATTTACTCTGCATTATCTTTATATCAATTACATTGTTACGTTTATTTACTAGCCGTCCTAAGTTCCGTCACCTGTATCTGGCCCTATGTCTCATTCTAGTGGTACGTTGGGTTCTAATGGATAAGGGGTTTGTAGAAGGTATGTGTAAATGTATGTGTACGCGGAAAATGTGGTTGCTTTAAATTCGGCCCCTCCATACCCAAAGGCTCATCGGTGACTGATCCCATCTTCCTTCTCCCGACACGAGTTCCGGATACGTTGACCTGAGCCTGGATGCGCCTTTTCATGTTGGGCCTCTTCTGTGCAAAGTACCGCACCATCCCTCGCGTCAGTGTCTGGCGTCCGGGCGCAGAGCCAGTTTGCCCCCCGAATTCCAACTCCTCCAGGTTAAACTAAGTTAAACTACGGTATATATACTGAAGCTACTGTAAAGATGGTCCCGGGCCACCTGTCAAGTCAAAAATATGCGAGTGGGGAAGGGGAGTTTCCTGGGCTCCCCAACCCTCGCCTGTGAGCAACTGCAGCCCATTGGCCATTCGCGACACTACAGTGACTGCAACCACCCTCCCAGGTAGTACTTATTATAATCTGATATGAATCAATACGTTCAATCCATTCCAGACGAGGGAAGACATCCGCACGGGTGTTGTGCCACCCGTGAAGAGCCCCCTCATACACTACGTACGAATAGATACATACTAATAAAATATAATATACATACATATACATACATATACAATACATAAATAAATACTTGTAATGGTTGGTTGCCATGTGGTTTCCCGAGGCCATGAACCCTCGTATTAGTAGATGGAAAGGTGGATCTGGACAGTAGGGATATGCCTAGCCCCTGGCCAGGGATGTCGGTGTATTTTCTCCAAATGGTGTACAGCTAGAATCCTGCCCTCGATGATGATGGGATCTGCCTAATTATCTCCGACTGATGTGTAACTGGAACCCTGCCATCACTGATGAAGATGATGATGTCACTATCGAAACGTCACCTGATGACATTTAGCTGAACCGCCGCTAATGATGAGGATGATGATGATGATACTATCGTAACGTTTCCTGACGATATACAACTGGGACACCGCTAATGATGACGTTGATGATGCTATCGAAACGCCTCCTGACGATATATAGCTGAACCACCGCTAGTGATGATGATGATGACGATGATACTATCGTAACGTCTCCTGACTATATATAGCCGAAACACCGCTAATGATGGTGATGGTACTATCGTAACGACTCCTGACGATATATAGCTGAAACACCGCTAATGATGATGATGATGATGATGATGCTATCGAAACGCCCGCTGACTATATATAACTGGGACACTGCTAGTAGTGATGATGATGATGATACTATTGAAACACCTCCTGACTATATGTAACTGGGAACCACCGGCTAATGAAGATATGATGATGAGACTATTGAATCTCCTGACGAAGACACGGGATCTACCTGTGCGATATATGGGCGGATACTATCGAACGCCTCCTGACTATATATGACGGAACACCGCATGAAGATGATGATGATGAATACTATTTGAAACGTATCCTGCATATGCACGTGGGACACTGCTAATGATGGTGAGAACTACGGAACCCTCCTGACTAATATGACTGAACACCGCTAATGAAGATGATATGATAGTAACATTTGAAACGCCTCCTGACTATATGTGACTGGAACACCGCTAATGCAGATGATGATGATGATACTATTGAAACGTCTCCTGACGATATACAACTGGGACACTGCTAATGATGGTGATGATACTATCGGAACGCCTCCTGACTATATGTGACTGGAACACCGCTAATGAAGATGATGATGATGGTACTATTGAAACGTCTCCTGACAATATATAACTGGGACACTGCTGGTGATGGTGATGATGATGATGCTATCGAAACGCCGCCTGACTATATATAACTCGGACGCGGCATATGAATAGACAAATAAATACCTAATTAATTAATGAATCATCAATTAAATAAATAAATAGAAATGAATAATTAAGTTCGGCGTCGGGCACACGGGCCGATGATGATGCTATCGAAACGCCGCCTGACTATATATAACTGGGACGCGGCATATGAATAGACAAATAAACACCTAATTTATTAATGAATCATCAATTAAATAAATAAATAGAAATGAATAATTAAATTCGGCGTCGAGCACACGGGCCGCGCGATCCCTGGAAGTTCACACACATGCAGAGAAAGGTTATTTGGCGAATTAATTCGCCCCTATTATGGTCAGTACGGATCCAACATGCAAACAAACATATATATAACTGGGACACTGCTGGTGATGGTGATGATGATGATGCTATCGAAACGCCGCCTGTCTATATATAACTGGGACGCGGCATATGAATAGACAAATAACCACCTAATGTATTAATGAATCATCAATTAAATAAATAAATAGAAATGAATAATTAAATTCGGCGTCGAGCACACGGGCCGCGCGATCCCTGGAAGTTCACACACATGCAGAGAAGGGTTATTTGGCGAATTAATTCGCCCCTATTATGGTCAGTACGGATCCAACATGCAAACAAACACCTGTGGATAAATGTATATTTAAAGTTTACGGTACAGGGGTTAGCTTTCACTGTCGGCGCTTCTTCCGTCTCTGTCTGGGGTATCGAACCCGAGACCATTCTTCTTAATCGTGCGCCACCTTTATATATCGTTATAATCTCAAAACGGAAAGAGGATGACATGACTTACCCATCTGCCGCCGATTATATCCCTTCCAGTGCTTCGTAGTTTCACTTTAAGTACCTCACTTTATACCTAAGGATTGCGAACACTTGCCTCGCACGCGCACACGATTCACAGGCCCCTAATTAACTATAGTTCGCGACCTAACCTTTGATCCTGCCATCACGCGTTTTAAGTTTCCGTAGCTGGGGCTTAGTATCCAGCCTCTGTAACTATACGGTGTATATACTCTAACCAAACCGAAACTAGACATTATTTCCCTTTCTTTGAATTTATATTCCTCGGGATACCGGAATTAGACTCTAGCTCGACAATTGTAAGTATTTATATATCTTAATAATACTGCAACATAGTCCTTATTTCCGTCTTACGTATCCGTACTTCCCGGGTCATCGAGACTAGACTCCAATTCTAATGATCATACTCTAATGATTATACGCACCGATATTTTTCATAAAACCCGTTACCCGTTATTTTCCGATGTTACATATTCTTATATTTATCCGAAATACCGGGATTAAGCTTTGAATCTAGGATTCCATCCATTTATAAGTTTTAACAAACCCATGAAGCAACCACTTGTCCACTTGTTGTTGTTAAAGAATTGATTGTTTCTATAATAAAACCCCACTAGTCTACATCTTTATAAGGTCAATACATATTACCTTTAGGGTCCGCCGATTTAGTTTTATTCTTAATATTATTATTATTATTATTATTATTAATTAATTACACGGCTTAATAGCCTTTTACAACAGGTTTATACATAATTAAAATACAACAAACGATTAAATGTAAAAGAAAAATAAAGGGTATAAATGTAAAAAGGTATATATATATACATAGTTTAAACATAATGAGGTTAGAAATATATGTAAAAAAAGGTATATATGCAAAAAGTGTAAAGTAGCAGGTTTATACATAATTAAAATACAACAAACGATTAAATGTAAAAGAAAAATAAAAGGTATAAATGTAAAAAGGTATATATATACATAGTTTAAACATAATGAGGTTAGACATATATGTAAAAAGGTATATATGCAAAAAGTGTAAGGTAGCAGGTTTATACATAATTAAAATACAACAAACGATTAAATGTGAAAGAAAAATAAAGGGTATAAATGTAAAAAAGTATATATACATAGTTTAAACATAATGAGGTTAGACATATATGTAAAAAGGTATATGTGCAGAAAAGTGTAAAGTAGTGATCTCAGAAATTTTTACTCACCGATAATATAGCAATATTAAATTTGAATAGCCAGCTATATATATAAAAAATTTAAGACATTATATAAAATTTAATACTTTGAAAAGAAATGATCATATAATGATTTTTTAGATTTTGAGAGAGATAGATTTAAAATGTCGACATATGTAGGTAGTTCATTGCCAAGTTTGTGCATTGATAACAAAATTATATTATTCTTAATATAATGTAATGATGAATATGGTTGCATGATTGACATCTTCGTCGACAGTCTGGAGAAAGTAAAGTTTACACTTAAAGAGGCAATACTGCTTCGTTACTGACTTCAGCTGTTAATATGTAATGGTGGGTAATATATATTTTTCGTACACATTGCCGCTTTGTACTTTATATTTTTAATTTCTGTACTCATGTTTCGGTGCTATTCCGGTACTTTTAATAATTTGCTACTTGTAATTTATATTGTTTAATGTATGTTCTTTTAATTTTATGATATATTTTTTCATGTAAAAGCCTATACGCATTGCTGCTCGTTACCTACTCTACATTTTTAATTTTTTATACTCATGATTTGGTGCTATTCCTGAAACTTTTAATGTATGTGCTTTTGAAATTTATTTTATACTCTTTATGTAAAAGCCTAATGGGCGTAAACAAATAAATAAAAAAAATAAAAAATAATAATTTTATTATCATCTCGAATATTTGATATCCACTCTCCGGCAAATTTTAATATAGTTTAAATCATTTTAATATAATTTATCATTTTAATATAGTTTAGGAATAACGGGATTCTGTAATTTCTACAAGTATAAACAACCCCAATCTTACCAAATCCATTTTATGTAGTGAAAGACGCGGGACTTATATTCTTCCTAAAATGTAAAATGAACCCGGTCTAGATGAAACATCCTTATTTAGTTTCAGGACAACGAGGTTTACGCGTTCCACGAGG
>JADDOH010015338.1:0-36106 GCA_016648135.1 Agrypnia vestita
TTTTTTAAATTTTGAGTCCGATCGGTCAAACGGTACAGATTTGCCTCGAAAATATGTCAGTGGAAGGGAAGGGGTATGAGAATAGGGGGGAATGTTACCTATGTTACTCGCCGGGTCCCAAAGCGTAAGTATGCAAAATTTGAATCGAATCGGACAATCGGTGTGGATTTGTATAGAGAACAGACAGACAGACAGATAACGAAGTGCATCCAGATATCAATGCAGTGTCTGCAATTTTCACTCATTTAACAGAGTTGAAAAATAACTTTAACGCCAACATCGAAGAAGAGATGAAAAAGTTCAACTGGATAAACTGGATTTAAAATCCATTTTAAGGCAACATACCGACTGAAATGTCAACAAAAGCAAGCGAAGAGGTTATTGATTTATCAGAAGATACATCGCTGAAAAATACTTTTAATCTCAAGCAATTAGCAAAATTCTGGCTTTCACTTTCTGACGCTTGTTTGGCGAGGCCATGAAAGTCCTCCTCCCCTTCACTACCACACGTGAAGTGGAATTTTCAGCCATGGTTTCTATTAAGACTAAATACAGAAACAAATTGGACGTATCGAATTCACTGCGATTAAAAATGACTAAAATTGAAGTCACCGCTAATGCTGTTATGCCAAAAAATAGGCAACAAATTCATGCTTCCCATTAAAATATCATATATTAATATTTTTCGTAATTAAAAAATTCGATTATATTTGGAGGTTTTCCTTTTTTTCTTAATTGAACAGTCTTTCGTATGGCTACAATATGAATTGGGAAAATGTGAGGCAGGAGGTGGGTCCCGAAAATTTAATTTTTTTTGGTGGGTCGCGGTCCTGTCAACTTTGGGAACCAATGTTCTAGAGCATGCCCGATCGGCGACCATTATTTTACTGTTTTAGAGGTAAGTTTGTTAAATTTCAAAAGCACGTTTATGGAAATAAAGGGCACGTTTTTGGACTCTACACGCTTAATTCACTGGGATTAGTAATCCCCTAAGGTGATGCCACCCGACAAAGGAATATGAACGCACCCGACAAGCGGGAGCAAGAACAAATCGTAAACAACGCGACCGCTTCGTCGTTCTTCCCTAGGCCGAGGTATCGAAGACAGCGCGCTCACTAAAGTTAACGTTTAAGGCTGGACATTCACTAGGAATGCATATTTCGGTTTTTATTATTCACTTATATCTGAATGTATATTCTAGACTGCAATTTTTTAAGGCAGTAATTTAGATAAAACTTTTGTTCTTATATAAAAGTAATAAACTGAACATTATTTACAATAATTAAGAAAATATAAGCATTAATCGACAGGCCGCGGCCGAAAAAATCTTTTTTAGTGTCCTAGGCGGCGCAAAGTTTTAATGAATATTTATATGTACGCATAATAATATCTAGAATCCGTAGTAAGGAAATTAAGAAATATTTAATATTAATAAAGTTATAATGTTTTAAATTTTTACGTTTTTTGTAGATTTTCAAAAGACTTTTAATTTATATAAAGAGATGATTTTAAAACAGTATATTCTATTTATTTCTGTATTTTGAGTTTTTTTTTTAAAAAAAAACTTAATTATTATTTTAAAATAAAAATTCCAAAGTATGAAACGTGCCAATAAATGACGTAATCATAAATACCTGGTCATTAATCATTTATAAATTTGTGACAACTCACCAAAAATCCCTATATGATGAATCAAATAGAAATTTTAAGGATGTTTGAAATTTAAAAAAAAAACAATTTTATAAGAATGCCTCATTGCAAGTGTCAATAACTTACAATTCGAGAAAATATTATCGCATATACATCCTCGAGTAACGATCTCGGTGATCGCAATGCGATAATTTACGATCCTTCATGTACCAGAAGCTAATTGCGCAATAGTTGATCTATGGATTGGCATTCCTTCAAGTGACAAAAGCCTTAATAAATCTCCTCAATACTGTTATGTAGTCTGGGAGTTATGGTTTCCGCTTCCTGGAATCCTATTGTTGGCCGGCGTTACCTGTTCAGACGAACAGGTGGAGGAGTACTTTCCGTTCCGAAACGCATACCTTCCTCGCGAACCGTGCAAAGGCAGTGGAGACAGAACCTCTTTTACGGTCCAGAGCGGTACTAATTCATCTTGATACGGGACAGGACAAAGATGGTTCGGGAATGGTGATACAAATAGTCTTTATTTTTATTTTCTTATTCGAATGTTGTTTATTGATCTTTTTATCTTAACATAGACAGTCCATTGATTGGTATATGCTGGAGTGTTGAGAGTACGGTGCATGACGGTAAAATGAAGATTGTAGAGTTTTCCATAGCACTATTGTTTTATTGTTTATTTTAGATTTGTTTACATAAGTTACTAATAACTCCACACTAGGTAAAATCTCTTCCGTGGCAGTTATTCTCACTTGAGAGTTGTAATAGTAACATAGAATAGTAATAAATAACAATAGTAAAGAAATAGAGTAGTAAAAATTAAAGCAGAATAATAATTTAGTAGTATTATACAAACACAAGAATACAAGAATCTAAAAGAGAAGAAAATATAGATATAATGTGAAGATAAAAATTTAAAAATATACAAAAATAAATATTATATGTACGCTTAAAATTATATAAAGCAGATTTTGCTAAACCTTCTACCTGATATTTTTATAAAATTAGTAATACGGTTTAAAAGGATCGTGTACTTTATTTTGTTTCGTCTTTGTCCAAAAGACGTTTTCATTTTAGGTACCTCGAAATTAATTGCATTTGCCAGCCTTGTAACCCGTGTTTGTTGGGTACGCTTAAAATTTACCTTGTCCTTGTGAAATTTTACAAATATTGTTTTAAGTATAACTATATAAAATGAAATTTGACAAAAAATTAATGAAACATGTTGGGTGGCTAAGCTACGCATATATGTAATACGAGGCCCATACTTGATTTTTTCATCCAATAATTGAGAGAATTATAAAAACAAGCGTCAATTTGCGTATGACGAGAATACAAGTATCTATAATATTATGATTGTGCTTAAGACACATCGAGTAAAGCAAATTTTTTCCATCGCAGGCTTCAAAAATTAAGAAATTAGGTACACAGGTTATTTATAAATACATTTAGATATCATTTAATGTGTAGAAATATTATATATTATACATTATTTAATATTCGAGTCACTTTAAGGCGAGATACATCGTAATGCTTATTATCTTACAGCATATTTTTGTAGTTTAATTTCTAGGTTAGAATGTACGCATAGTCGGAAATGTATCAAACTCGAACGCATACACGGTGACGTATGCAGTGTGTGGTTTTGCCATTTACCAATTTAAAAAAAAAACAAATCGTGTGAAAAGCAGCAGGCCAATATGCTATATGCGAATAGGCGATAGCTAATCTAATAGCAACTCAGCGGCCAGTATGACTACCAAAAGGGCCTAGCCACTATCCAATTCCGAAAGACTTTTGACAGCATGCAAGAAAAGAAAATAAAGAAACTTGTAATCATGGAGAGAGTTGAAGGAAAGCGAACGAGAGGACGATTTCCTAAAAGATAGACCAAATAAAGGAATTAAGAGGGTCCTCATTTAATACTGCAAATATGAGACTCGGCGTTGAAAATGTGAAGAATAAAAAGTTTTGTATGAAGAACATTACTGTAGCTTGCATCTGGTTAAGTATTTTCTTCGGTTATGAGTCTCAAATTTAAAATGCATAAAACTTGAGAAGAAATGCATTTATTATTTTTCCTTGTGGCAGCATTTGTTTCACTAATGCAATGTTGGCTGTGGAGCAACACAATAACTTGCAACAAAAACTTTCTCCGACACGGCAGGACATTTTTCTTAATTAAACGTCACATGGAAAGTAAAGCATTTAGCTCCTTCCGTCGGAAAGTGACGCTCGGATTACAAGAACAGCAACCAGCGCGGTAGCACTTATAAAAGTAGCAGCTGGGGAAGGTGTCCGCAACACCAACTGTCTCACGGTTTACACGACAGTCGTATATTTTTAATAACTAGTATTATATGACGCAGAACACAGTTACCGTCAAAGGGTACAATCCACATCGTACAGAATGTTTAGTTGGAGCGCATGTGTTCAAATCTGTTGGACAGTATATGAAAAAACTAAACAATTTATCGTAACTCTAATCTTTCAAATTAGTTTTTAAGTCCTTTTCACTTCCAAGCATCTTTGAGACCACTAGACAGTCCTCTCGTTGAATAAGTCCGCCGCCTGTTCCTTGAACAAGTTGTTGACAGTTTCATAGAGGCCGTCATCGCTCTGCATGCTTTTTCTAGCCAAAAATTTATATAACTTCGGAAAAAGATAAAATTCATTTGGCACCAGAAGTTGCATGGAATAAGCATAAGTAGCTCTGGTGTCAGCTACGAGGGATCCACTTAAGGAGGCACATTACATTAGCCTTGTCTGATAGCCACTGTACGACAATAGCCACAAATGTGGAAACTGCGAGAGAGGAGAAAGAAAGAAAATATAAGAGGCGAATGTTAAAAGAAGTGAAGGTATCCGCGAAAGACTTGGGATCATTAGATAATCTAAATATTGGAGATTGGGACTGGTAAAAGAACACGCATGAGAAGATATATAAAAAAAGCGGACGAGGCAAAAGTGTTGTACCAGGATAGAAAGAAAGAAAATGATAGAAAAGCGTTCTATCTTATCTGCCTACCCCTGTGGAGAAACGGCGTTATAATTAGTTATATAAACGAGGAAGAATAACACAGAAGATAATTTATAAAAACTTATTTATTATTTTTTCAATTGATTGAGGACATTGTAGATTGACATTTTTAAAAACATTGATTATTTTATTTGCATATATCTACTTTTATATGAGTATTTCCGAAACATGTAGGTGAAATACTCATATAAAAGTAGATATATATACAAATAAAATAGTCAATATATATTTATTTTTACTTAGTTATTACTTCTGTATTATATCAATATATTCTGTGCCGGACGTAACTACCTGGCAACAGCAGAACTAGGAAACGCGCGACCAGCGGGTCCAGAGCACAAACCAAGCGCGGACCAAATTTATTGCGTTGCCCGCTCCAAGCCTGTGAACCAAGCTTTTATTGCTCACTCGAGTATTTTAGTACTATATTTAGTATTATTTTAAAGTGACCCAAAATTGTGAAATGTGGGCAATTATAATAATCGTCATACACAATACAGTGAAAATGTTCTACCCAGCACCATGACAATAACAACAAAACTATATTTTTAAACTAAGCTAAACGCTTTTGTTATGAATATACTGGAATAGACTAAGGTCTCTTGGCATGAGGCTTGAACTCCCGATTACTAGATCATGACGGGGTCTTAGACACTGGACCAACAAGCCATTTAATTGCAGGCGAACCATGTTCCTAGACGCATTCAACATGGTTCCGCCAGTATCTATATATTTCATAAATATATTCGAACGCCTGCTCATGGGAGAGATAGGCAAGTTCTCTGCTTGGTACCTACTCCGATGCATCTGTTTTTTCAAATCTTCTTGTCTCAATCTTGTCTTTTTCTCTTTTGATCTTTGACACGCCGCTTCTCTAATTGATTCTTGAAAGTGAATTTATTCTACATACAAGGCATACATCATATTAATACAGTCCACAACAGAATGCCAAGTTTCAGCGAATCGGAGAAAACCGAGGGTAAGTTTTTGCAGGCCTTTCGTATTGTTAAAGAGTTAAGGTTATTATTACGGTCGTTAGACATATTTAACTGTAACTGGTTGCGGATATTTTATACGAACCGTATGTTTTTCCGAGAAACGATTACAAACTATCAAGTATTTGGCGCCCTGTTCTTATGACATTGATTCAACCTTTGAGAGACGTCGCTGTAAAGTCCGCCGATGTATCTAGTACATATTGCACACTGGCGACCTCTGTCGTAGAAGAAGTGAACACTCCACAACAAAGTGCGTATAATTTACGCCCTCGGAAGCAGTAATCAGTCCGCCCTCTACCTCCGCGGGTAAAGGTCGTCCTCTTGATGACGTTGAATAAGAATTCAACGAAACTTCGAGAATCGTTTCTCGGAAAAACATACGGTTCGTATAAAATATCCGCAACTTTAGTATTTTTTTATTTTATTTAAATATAATGGAAACCTAAAAGGTTTATAGACAACATTTTTACATGATTCAATATAAGAAATGATAATAGTATGATTTAGGTACAAAGTCATTTTTTTATAGTTGGCCGAGTTTTAACATTTTTGTCACATCTGTTTTGAATTTGTCAGTGGTCAGTTGTTTGGTCTGTTGTGGCAGGTCATTGTATTGTTTTAATCCGTTACAAATTAGTCGGGATTGTCCTGTTCTTGTTTTGGCGTGTGTTATATGATAGTTTTGAGCCATTCTAGTGTTGTGTTGATGTTTTTCATGTATTTTGTGTAATTTTATGTCTTCGTCTTGTATTTCGCCAATTGCTAGTCTGTGAATGATTTTAAGTGTTTCGGTTTTTGTAATGCTTTCGACGTTTAATTGTTGTGTTATATGGTATACAGTTTCAGTTGGTGTCCGGTATTTCAGATCATAGACCATTTTTAGTATTTTGTTTTGTTGTCGTTGGAGTCTGTTTAGGTTAGTTTTGTTTCCGGTTCCCCAGAAGGGTATCAAATATCCTATACTACTCTTGACGTATGCCTGGTACATCATAATTTTTACGGTCTTTGGTGTGATTTCGTGTATTTTGTGGAATAGGCTGGTCAGTTTAGTCGGTGAGTCAATTACTTCGTCTATTTGAGATGTCTGTCTACGTTGAGTCCTAAGTATATATTGTACTGGACAACTTGGAAGTCTCCGTACAGTTAAACATTCTCAGCGCACTGTATCATAACTTTGCTGCCCTTCACAAGGTAAGCGTGTAACCTAAATTTGCCTGTGATATAAATGATCTGGGATTGCTTTTCAGACTTCGCCTGCGACACAAATGTGCGCCCGTGTATAGACACCCCTGACCGTTACTTCCCTCGCGCCTCTTCCGTATCCCGGCGTCACATTTCATCCCCAGGGAGGGGGCGGACCCACCCCGCGGCGGGTGTCGTGACGGGAGCGTCGCGTGACACCACGACTCCAGAACAAGAAAGCGCTCGCCGAAAGCGGGAGAGGGCAATTCTGTGTACGTACATTCCGGAACATAACATAACGAAATAATTCATGATTTCTCGCTGGCTTCCGACTAACCGGCCTCGTCGACGTACCCCGCGAAGAACATAAATCTGAGGCAAACTTGTCTAAGTAATGAGTGAGAAAGAGATAGCCGAGTGTGTTTGTCTGTGTGCGCCGCACGTGGAGCGGCAGACGTGGTCGATTTTTTTAAATGTGTAAACGATATATCCATTTCTATTACTAATTTAGAACAAATTTGATTTCAAAATCACGTCTCCAAATCACTATTAAAAGCAAAGACGATATCGTCGTCGTGTAAAAAGCAAAAGCAGCAACACCCACTTCAACCAATCGACCTCCTCAAGGATGTGTCACGTGACAAAATGGCATAGCACGATTGCCATGTAGCATTCAAAATGTCAACCTGACGGGATGTATACGGGAGCATTCGTTCATAAAACGGTCCCAGGTATACGAAGAGTTGCTATTCAGTGGCCTTCTACCATGCCAGTCACCAGTGACCGCCAGACGAATAAGATTTGGATATTATGACATTTGAGTTCGGGGGATTTTGGCAGATAACAGGTAATACAGATACAAAAAAAATACGTAAGTAAAACTTTAAAATATAAGGTATCAGGTAGTATTGATGCCCGAATAAAATATATAAAATTTAGATTTGTTACTATGTAAATTACATGATTATTTACAGAACTTCAAAGCGTCTGGTGGAAGAAATGATCAGCGAAAAGCGTCTGGCGATGCTTAATATAGTACTGTCCCGTTAAACACTTTAAAAATAAAGTTTGCTATTTTTACTATTTACTTACTGATTTCTTTATACCTGTATTATCTATTATCTGCCAAAATCCCCCGAACTCAAATGTCATAATATCCAAAACCTTCTCACATACGACAGTGTACATCTATGGAAAATAATTCAGGTTTGATATTACAACGTAAGTCCTCTCTATGGGCGAGGGGTAAGAAAAGTTAGAGGATGCGTCTCAAAGAAACGTGGACACTATTAAATTTGCAACCCTTAGTCGTAGTTATGCTGTTCGAAGAACTCTGAGCATCCCCCTTCAAGCCTGATATTTTACCGCGTCCATGTGGGAGGTCTACCCGAGAGAGGAAAGCCTATATAGACATTACATAAGGATACGAAACGTTTAATAAAAGCGATTTTCTGAAAGTTCCGTCGCGACCTTCCGAGCCCGGCCTGAGTTAGTTCTGCTAAATTAACTTTTATGGCATAAAGCAGAGCTTAAAAACGTATTTTTACGAAATTCACGTAGCCGACATTTCTCGCTCTGGCCTCCGAGCGGGAATCTGCCCCATTATCGCCACCGATGGAGGGAATTTGGTTTATGGTTGCTAATACAAAGATAAATAGTTTCTTTTTTCGCTGTTCGGGACAAGCATTACTTCGTGTAAGTGCACAGGACACGCCGCAATAAAATGGATGTCATATTGTACATTTTTTAATATTTTATTTATTGATACCCGGTATCAGTTCTGCGTTCCTGGTAGAGAAAATAAGCTCATGGGATCTTATGTATATGGTGCGCTTTGGGTAGGGTTTTCTTTCTTTTTATTTTAATAATAATCTGAATAATTATAAAGCGGAAAGTTATTTTATGCTTATTACCTACTACCTAGTACGACTTCTGCGCTCCCGGGAGAGAAAATATGTTTTACGAGCTTTTATGATTATTTTCAAAATGTCTTTTTATGATTTTTGAGCTCTTGAGCGTACATTTCTGACAGTAAATTATTTTCATAATTAATGAATAAGTTATTACTGAAATATAAGTTATTATTGAAGTCTGGAACCAGAAACTGCAACTTCTTAGCGATTATT
Organism: Agrypnia vestita; assembly: GCA_016648135.1. Classification (NCBI taxonomy): domain Eukaryota; kingdom Metazoa; phylum Arthropoda; class Insecta; order Trichoptera; family Phryganeidae; genus Agrypnia; species Agrypnia vestita. The sequence continues at coordinate 8,997 of JADDOH010015338.1, forward strand.
GTTGATTTTTACATCAATTTACAGCAATCGTGCACGAAATTGCGCGGCATCCGACCGGTTAAGGAATAGTTAAGGTGTTTATTTAGCAATAATTATTTCGAATTTACTAATAATCTTTTGTTTACAAATTTTACATTCAAATTTCACAGAACTACAGTTTGACAAATTGGAAATTTTGGAAATAAGAAAAAGTGTTAATAGTACCTGCCTATATTGAATATTATAAATGTACAAGTTTTTTTACAAATACTTATCTTTTAAATTTCTTTTCATGTTAGTAGGTACTTAATTATTATTCATTTCCCACATATAATTTTTATATTTTGAATTTCCATACTTTTTGATTTTTGATTTTTTAGTAGGTAGGTATATATTGTATCCTGACGAAGGAACCGTGGGCTCTGAAACATATTGATATTTTTCAATACACAAGTGGTGAAAACAAAGTACATTTTTATCAATTGTATTAATAATGTCATCAAAAATCATTTTGCTGTTTTTGAAGAAAAAATTCATTCGTTTTAATACACGTCAAGTTAATAACTTATTATTTGTGTTAAGGTACTGATACACATGTTTATTAGTGACATGCTCAAAAATCAACCGCCGGTTGATTTATGAGCATACTAATGTCATTCACCGTGAGAAGGGGTATCTTTTAAGCATGTGTGAACAGGCTTGCTTATTATGAGCAAGCTTATGTCATTCGCGGCTAGTATCGATTATCAATGCGATCTTATCAGTCCGCGACAGATGGAACAAATATGGCGCGTTGGGGAGATGATAAAACATTACTTTTCGTGACTTATTACAGGAATCACGAATGTCTGTGGAATACTCGGTCACGCTATGTAAAATAATAAAGCAAGAAATAATGTTTATGAAACTTTATTAAAAGACATGAATGATTCAAATCTTACAATAAAAATTATAAAAACTAAAATCAAAAATATTTTCATTTATTGGTTCACTTGAATTTTCTGTTTCAGTTTGCAGTTTCCATTTTGAACAAGAGGGTCTCTATTCTATGACAAGAGCATGCCAGGAATAAGCATGTGTGTTTGATTAAACCCAGGAACTGTTTTGATTTATTGGTTCACTTGAATTTTCTATTTCAGTTTGCAAAGTTTCAATTTTGAAGTATAGTTCCTCTCTATTCTATGACAAGAGCATGCCACTAATAAGCATGTGTGTTTGATTGTTAGCGTTGAGCATGCTTATTATAACTAACTAACTAACTAACCATCACGCCGTTTCCCCGCAGGGGTAGGCAGAGAGGATCGAACGCCACACTCTTCTATCCTGGCACACCACTTTTGCTTCGGCCACATTCATACATCTTCTCATACAAGTTCTACGGTTGTTGCGGGTTTTAACAGGGCCATCCTCAAACACCTGTTGTATCTGATCACGCCAGGTCTTTCGCGGATGCCCTCTATTTCTGTTGCCTTCAACACTCGCCTCATATATTTTATTAACCATCCTTTCCTCGTTCATACTTTCCACATGACCAAACCATCTCAGCACTCCTTTCTTTATTCTATCTACCACACTACAGCCAGCATTGCATTCACGTCTAATTTGTTCATTCTTTACTCTATCGACCAAAGATTTTCCACACAAACGTCTTAGTGATCGCATTTCTACCGCATTCAGTCTACTTTCATTCCTCTTTTGCCAATTCCAGGCTTCACTTCCATACATTAGGGTTGGCACTAGAACGCCATTATGTACCGCTAGTCTTGCTTCCTTTGATAGATTCTTATTGGCCATAATTGCAATTTTTTAAATATTTTATTTATTGATACCCGGTATCAGTTCTGCGTTCCTGGTAGAAAAAATAAGCTCGTGGGATCTAACATATATGGTGCGCTTTGAGTAGGGTTTTCTTTCTTTTTATTTTAATAATAAATAAATAATCTTAGTTATAAATCGGAAAGTCATTTTATGCTTATTACCTACTACCTAGTACGACTTCTGCGCTCCCGGGAGAGAAAATATGTTTTACGAGCTTTTATGATTATTTTCAAAATGTTTCACTTGCGTATTCGTACGTATACGTACTACTCAATTTCGTACGAAAACGCATCCAGTGTGTGGCCGGCGTAAGATGTTTTTGCTCGCTGTGATACAGATAGTCCGTAATAAAAGTGGAGATTTATGACGTCAGGAGGATAATGTGATCAATCTGTGGATGTAGCCAGTTAAATGATGCAGTGATACTCCATCCGTCACATTTTACAGCCGCCTCCAGCTGCCAGAACAATGGCGGGTCCCGTTTTACTCTTATAACAGCAATAAAAACCTTACTTTATGAATTTAAACATAATATATCAAACGTAATCGTTCACAGAAAAGAAAAGTAATATCATACGTTTCGCGGGAGATGCGGTGATATTGAAATAATATATCTCGCGCAAAATGCGCTCTTGTTTAATATTACTATGCGGGCTGGTCCCCGTACAACTTCCGAGAAGACGTATGTATCTTCATACCCATATCACCAAAAAGAACGGGTTTAAAAGACCCATTCGTTCGAACGATAATAATAATCATAATAATAATAATTGGATAACTTATATAGCGCCATTTTCGCGAATACTCACCTCAAGGGCGCTTTACACAGAAAAATTATTATCTTACAAAACAACTTACTGCTAGAAAAGAAAAAACTTATTTACTATTACTTAGTCACTAGGTGGCATGCAAGAAATTGAATTAAAATTGAGTACTATAATAGTTGGGGGTGCCTGAAAGAATTAGGTGTTTTCGCGGAGTGCACAATAGGAGTGGAAAACATTAGCTAGCGTTGTTGTGGTCAAATTCTTCACGATATAGTTCACTTGGGTCAATCGGTCTTTGGTTGGTCTTTGACTCATCGTTCAATCGTTCGTGGAACTCAGAGATGAATTTATCAAGTAATTTCATATCTATTCAATTCAATTCAATTTATTTATTGATAATACATATATTACAAACAAAATGTTTAAGGCATACATACACATTAGGAAGTATATATCAAAATAAAATAATAAATTAAAAATAACATAAAATCTGGTCAAAGGTGTAGGAGAATCCCGCTTCGGAAAACCCCCTCAGACACATGGAATATATCAATACCCAAAGCGATTTTGTTCAGCATAGCTGTGGCTCTTCCAACAGGCATAACCATCGGCAGGTTGGTCCTGTATATTGGAATGTGAAACAATCTATGCTGACGATGTCTAGTGTAATTATCAGGAACATATAAACCAATGCTCTGCATAATTTCAGTATTGTCGATCATACCGCGCAACAATTGATAAAAATGTGTAATCAAATACACATTCCTTCTAGTCTCTAGACTATTGTAGCCAAGCGTACCCTGGAGAAACTCGGTTGGGTAAAGCCAAGGATAATGCCCGTACTCTCTCATGTACAGATATCTCAGAAACTTCTTTTGGACTTTCTCCACCACTCTAATACGGAGTAAAAAGATTTTCAGCAAAAGGGCTACTAAAATTCTATTACAACTGAACTATTTGAATATTTTTTTGTTAAAGCGTTTATTCCAACACTTCCGAGTGAAGAGTGTCGTCAGAAGGTCGCGCTATCTTGGAGAGGAAGCGTACTTTTGAAAACCAATACCTCGCTTTGCGGCCCAGATACGTAACGGAAAGTTGGCCGCAAAGTGAACAAATCATTTATTTGATATAAACCCTATAAATTCCACAGTATGCGTTCCAATTTTATAGAAAATTAAGAAAATCATCGAGTTTTAGTTGAAAATGCAGTATTTCCTTGTTTCTTTCTTTTAAAATAACTTTTGGGTTAAATGTGTAATAATAAATGCAAAAAAAGTAGAAAATTAATTTTAAAAACTATTCAACGTTGTAAAATCAATATATATAGAAAGTACCTATATGGAAAAACATAAAAAATCGGTTACAAGTCTCAGATACGTGTATCGTAGACTGCACCCCTGTTCAAAAAAATCATAAAATCGGTTAAATAAATAAAATAATATCAAAAAATAAATCATGAAATTATAAAATTTAAAAAAATTATCATTGTTTTATGAAAATTTGACACGAAAGTCTAAAGGAGGATAGCAACCTCACAGTATAGTAAAGACTTTACTATACTGTGAGAACATTGTAGAGCACATTTCACTCGCTTGGTAGTGAGAACGATACCTACTCGGCGCCTCCAAAATGCTTTTGATTTCAAAAAGGCTTTAACACTGCATGGTATCGTCATATCATATTGAATAATTAATTAATTAATCATTTAATAAAAATTATTTAATAATACTTAATTAATCTCTCTGATTCCTCGGTGACAGACAAGTGAAGCTAATAAAATCATGTAAAACAAGAGCTTGGACCATCGCGACCAACGTTATCATTTAAAAAAAATACATTAAACTACATAAATTATTATTTAATTAGATGGCATAAGACGAAAGCGTTTCCGTCTCGCGTTTTCGTTACACAGGGGGACAGCTGGTCATCCATATCCCAAGAGCAGGAGCCGAAAAACAACAGAACATAGTCCTAACACAAGCAGAAGATGAAGGAGAAAATTCAGTATGTGCCAGTGAAAATATGTGTAAGTGAAACTGATGTAACATTTTACACCTCTTCCACAATTAAAATTTTTTGACAGCCGAACGGCCAGGTTAACGAACTTAACCAAGATATTTATCAGTTATATTCTTTTAGAAAAGTTTTGTCGAAATCTGTCAAGAGCTACAGTTATAAAAACAACTGTTATAAAATTAGTTGTATCTCATGTACACATATATAGGTACACTCACGCTTACACTTTTTAAAGGAAAGTGGTTTTGAAGTGTTCTGATCACGATCAAGGAAAGTGCAAATGAGTTACTATGAAAGTGCGTCATGTGAGTCAATCCAAGGAAATCTTCAACACTTCAAATACTTGTAATCACGCCGTTTCCCCGTGGGGGTAGGCAGAGAGGATAGAGCGCCACACTCTTCTGTCCTGACATACAACTCTCACCCCATCCACATTCATACATCTTCGCATGCAAGTTCGCCGGTTGTTGAGGCTTATAACGAGACCATCTTCCAGTATCTGGTTAATCCGGTCACGCCACGTCTTCCGCGGTCGCCCTCTCTTTCTGGCGCCATCAATACTTGCAGTATATATCTTTCTTACCGTTCTTTTCTCATTCATTCGCTAAATATGCCCAAACCTTCTGAGCGACCCTTTTTTAATTTTAATAATTATGCTAAGATCAGCTTTACATTCGTTCCTAATATCTGCATTCTTTACTCTATCATTAATTGATTTTCACACATACCTCTGAGGGATCTCATCTCCACTGCATTCAATCTACTTTCTTTCCTCTTCTGCCAGCTCCAGGCTTCATTTCCATACATCAGTTTTGGTACCAGAATTCCATTATGTACCGCTAGTTTTGCCTCAGTAAACATATTTCTATTAGAAACTATTGCGTTCAAAGCACCGTTCACCCTATTCCCCGCAGTCACTCTCCTCTCGATACCTTTCTCAACATTCCCTCTTCTATCGAACATACTTCCTAAGTACACAAACTCATCTACCTATTCTAAACATTCATTACCTACTATAATTTCACACGCTGTCTTACTTTCCTCTATGAAAAATATGCAGCAATTTTAAATAAAACTTTAATTAGCACGACGTTAAATATCCCAGTTTAAATTAATATCTTTCTGCCACTAAACTAGCCCTAAACATTTCTTATCGGATTTACTACGAACCCACTTTATTTCGGACAATTGATTTTTAAGGAAATGAATCATTCGGACAATTGGTTTGGAATAATTTACCGAGATCCTTTTAAAAGAAATGTTCCTACAAAGCCAAGATCAATGAGGCATCCATCAAGCCGTTAGTGCCGTACTTCAATACGACATTAAAGTCAGAGCCCTTGAAGAAGTCGGGTGGCCGTTTTAAATTAATGTCACTATCACCAGCTCCCTTCGCTGGACGCCCGACACATTTATATGATTGTATTGGATGGTATATAACTCGACAGGTTTTCAAATTGCTTGCGGCATCCGCTACCAGGGTAATTTTGAAACGCTCGGATCAACGCAGGACCACAGCATCCAGCGAGATTACCACAAGATTTGTCTGCGGTAGAAAGAGACGATGCATAATCTATTTGCTGTGAGGATAGTTTGTGAGAAATTATCCAATGCGTTATTTTCTCGTCTCTCTTGTCGGGTCAATACGATCCAGAAATAATATTATTTTTAGTATTGTCACGTTACTCTAGCACTCTGGACATTTTAGAATGAATTGGAAACACATAGAAACCCGTAGAAAGCACGGACTATACGAGAAGATTCCAGAAATCGAAGAACTTATTTATTATAAACAAGCGACGCCATCGCTATGGAACAGTTTGTTTTGACAGGCCAGTTTTTTTTATTATAGTAATTTATTCTAAAACTTAGTCATATTTTATATGAATATTTTCATTTACTATCATACTGGCTCTACGAATCCCGTGTTGCGGTGTCCAGTGAGGATTATGAGAATTTGATGAAAGAAAAAAAAAAGATTTTAACATCCAACTCTAACGTATATGGAATTCATAATTATAAAGTTAACTAGTGGGGTGGAGAGTAGGCAGAGTAAATAAAAGGGGGGGAGGTGTTGTTAAGGAATAATTAAGGGATTGTCAACTTTGTTTTTTATTTTTATTTACTCGTATAATTGGAAAAATGTTAAGTATGGGGTATTTTGGGAATTTAACTTGACTGTTTATTATATTATTATTGGGGTTAATATTTTTTCTTATTTCTTAAATTTCAAAACTATCTAATTGTCTTCTATTTTTGTTATTTTGTAAAATTTTTAGACCTAAATTGATGTCGAAAGTATGGTCATGTTCCTGCAAACGGTTTGCAAATTCCGAGTATCCATTGCTATTTAAACATCTTAAATGTTCCTTAATTTTTTTTTCTATACTTCTCTTTGTTTTACCAATGTAAAAGGCTGTACTGTATCCTTATTTTTTAATTTATTACTAGTATAGAAAGCGGGTAGAAAACCTATACTTAACCTAACTTAACTATACCTAACAGTTTATTTAGTGGTGTATATCAAGTCATGCCACCACAAAGTTATAAATCGTTCATTCAAGAAGAAGTCTGTCATAATGCCTATTCTATTATTTCCGTGAATTCAGTACGGATCATCAATGAGTAACCTGGCGCTGGAGCACTTGGGCAGAATTCGAAGAATGCGACGATGGCTGAGCGCGGCACTGGGTGCCGGAGGCCTAATGAAGAGTGCTCATTAAAAGTGAAACAAACCCGTCCCGGGGACCAGTTCTCTGACCCTGCGGCTCTCCGCAGACAGCAGCATCGCTGCAGCGGACCACTCTTACGTAACGTGACATCATAATAATCAAACGGGGATAGGAAGTTCCATTCCCGTTACGTTATTAAAGCTTCACAATATTTTTGAGCATGCTCAAATGTTACATGTCTACAATTACTGGATTTTTCCCAGAGGGAACATCATAAATCAAGATATATTATATTACAGATGTCTCACAGAGACGAAGCTGTATTATTAAATAATGTGAAGCGAGGTATATAAATACATATAGATGTGGAGGTCGATCTTTGGTGAAAGCGGTGAACATATTTCTGTGTAAAGTTTTCTGGGATATTCTGCCGTGTGTATGTGACCTCTCTGGCCAACGTTGCAGAGTCCATCATCAGGGCTGATGTTGGCCAGAGAGGTCACATATACGCGGCAGAATATCCCAGAAAACTATACACAGAAGTTTCTGAACGGTCGTGAAAACCTAAGGACATTTTTAGCGGTGAACATACATTGTGTAAAATGATCACCTATACCAGCCAATGACATGCCGTAAGCCCTGTAAACGCCCAAAAAGACTTCCATACTTTATTTTCATCAACAAAATTTTATAAAAAGCTTTTTATTCATTATTGGTAATATAACAGACATTTAAATACGTAATGTACCCTTCCGGCGATAACGCAACAAACGTGCGTTATCTTCCATAGGCAATGGCTAACCACCGAGACTATTTCACTTCATTTACGATACAGTATACATATATCACCTTAAGCTTACACAATTTTTTTGGGGAATATAATATTAGAATAGACATTAAGGGAGGCCTTCACACAGTGGATAAAAGATGGATGATAATGACGATGATGATAATAATAGACCAGTTGAGGGATTAAAAGCAAAAGTATCACTTTGCATACGATATACTTGAATATATAAATTCACGATTGAAAGCATGTATATGTATTTTCATATATATTTTCATTTGTATTATTATATTTACATTTTCATGTATTCGCATATTATCCATTTTAAAATCTCCACTCTGGATTTATAATTAGTTACAAAACGTTAATCTAAATTTCACCTACTGGTTAGTGGAGCTTTTGCTTCTAATCCCCTCAGTTAGTTGTAGTTTCGTGGCCCCGGGCAGAGTTTTCGTGATTGATGTTGTAGATATTTTATCATCGGACAAAGCAATGCTTTACGCATTACAAATTTGGAGTCTTACTATGTACGAAAGAAAAGAAACTAGGCTAAATCTTAGAAAACCCAGCGATTAATAGTAATAAAAATGTAATTAGTATTCAAACACCTTCTGATACGCCCCCACTTCTGCGCTTAATGACCACGCCCACACATTCACCCGATTCTAATCTCCAACCCACTCCTCACGTCGTCCTTTGGTCTTAAGTTTAGTATTATGGGTCGACCACAATAAAGACCGTTCCCTAGCTTTGTCCGATAAGAAGAAATGGGGGAAAGTTGCCTGGCAAGCCCGTATTATAAGCTTCAATATGATATTCCAAATAAATATATATTTTTTAGTTTTAAAAAAGGTTACTTACTTACTAGAAAAACTCCTTTTGTGTTCATGCATCGTAACAATACACATATTTTTTGCGAACATTCTTTTGAATGCGGTCTAGCTATAGTAATATTACTGAAGATGATGCGTTAGTATCAAAAACGTTCTAATCTTTATAAGTAAAAAGTGAAAGTAAACAGAATTATCATTTTTTACTCCCTTTATTTTAACTTGTGGCGTCTGCTTGCTTGCTTGCCAGCTTGCCGTCAAAAAAAACTTTGGATCGATTTTTCCCTTTTCCTTTTTCCGGTGATCCAATCGAGTTAAAACTTGACAAGTAGACTCGTGGCGACGATCAAGAAGATCTATCAGATTTTCGTTAAAAAAAATTAATAATTATAGTATAATTTCGGATTTTTAGAAATTTTATTGGTTTTTCCAAATGAATCATTAGAAAAGTTTGATTAGCAACGGCGGCCCGATAACGTCGCGAAATATTTTCTAAATTTGAATTACTCCGTCGGTGTACATAATGGGTACTTCACTACGAATGTCGAAAATCTAATTTGACTGACAAATGTTTTTAGAGTTTAATCGTATTATCAAAGCTCAAAACATCTGACATTTTAGAAATATATTAAATTACTGTAAGTTTAGTGTTATGTTATATGTTTTAATTTGTCTTTAATTGTTGTTATATTTTACAAAGAAAGGGAGTATAATAAAAACTTGGTTTTTATGGGTTACTTTTTTAAACATAATTTAAAATGGCCTTTCACAAAATTACACGACAAAATTTCTGTCAATTTTTAAATATTAATAAAATAAAAATACGATGGGTAAATTGTTTCAAAGGAGCGCGCCCGTTTCAGAAGTACCACGCGCCCTTATTAAAACAGACCACTCCGACCGGCCTACACAGTAACACTTTCCATTTATTTATGTTTTTTCTGACGAATCATAAATAAATACCGAGCTTTTATACCCGAGTTCGCGCAGAGTCGTAAAAACGGGAGTTCGTTCACGGCACATAAAATTCACATCCACGGCACCGCTCCGTATACTTTACATATGTTTTGTCATTACACAAACGGGCGAAACCCCAACCCGCGTGCACAGCCTGACCCTGACCGCAGGGGAAGTGAGTCCCGCAGGACCCAGGATGTAGCCCGATAAGGCTTCTGCGGAGGACGCACGCGAGGGTGAAGCCGAAGAAATGTAACTGTCGAAAACTCCGCGTGGTGATTTAAAAATTGATTCAAATCAGCGCATAGGCCCAGTTCAATATATTCACTTAATTAATTATTATACATTATTACACCACGACCGATATTAATTACAATACATTATTGCACCACCGCGACCACGGAAGACGTGGCGTGACCAGATTAACCAGATACTGGAAGATGGTCCTGTCAGAAGCCTCAACAACCGTCGAGCTTGCGTGCGAAGATGTACGAATGTAGATGAAGCGAATGTTGTATGTCAGGACAGAAGGGTATGGCGCTCTGTCCTTTCTGCCTACCCCCACGGGGAAACGACGTGATGGTAAGTTAGTTAGTTAGTTATATTATACAAAATATTATTCCCAATAATAATAATATTCGAATATTTATATAGCGCCATTTTTGTGAAAATTTCACCCCAAGGGCGCTTTACACACGAAACTTACATATTAAAAGCATAGAATAACAAAATGAAAAAGAAAAGAGAAAGAAAAACAGCTCAAAACATAAAATAGTTTAAAAAAAAAACAACGAATATTAAAAAGGTTCTGGTAAAGATTTTGTAAACAGGTGCGCTTTAAGTCTTTTCTTAAAAAGTCTCTGAATTCGTGTTTCCTATTAGGGAGGGCAAAGAGTACGGCCCGCCACCGCAAATGCCCGTTCGCTGAACCTAGTTTTCTGGAACTGACTTGCCGGTTCTACAACCCTTCCCACCGCTCAAGTGGACGCTGACCTGAGAGTTTGACGTCTTCTATTTATGTTGCCTGGAATACAGAACTCCTGAAGGTGCAAAGGCGCCATGTTATGAGTTGCCTTGTACATCAACCAACACAGCTTGAACTCTACTCTCTCAGGAAAACGAAGCTATTGCAATTCTCGCAGAAGGGATGTTATGTGCGAGAATTTTGACGTTGCATATAGTTCCAATGAGTAAGAAGACTCAATCCGGGAAGAACACCACGGTTTAATCGGTACAAAAAATATGTTACAGAAAAGGAAAAATTGTATACAGATATTGATTAAGTTTAAAGGTATTTTAATAAAGAAAAGCATCACTAATTTATACAGCTTTTACAGAGGAAATATTTTAAGAGCTCTTGTCGGCATTTTTTTGTTCGTTACTGAAGACTGTAGTTCCCTAGGTAACGCATTGTATTGCGTATGGGTGATGTATCGTAGGGTGTTAAAATTTCAAATTTCGTCGTGTGAGTTGATAACGATGAATGCATTTGATTTTGTGGTATTATTTTATGCTAGTGTGTGTTGGAATTAAAGGCTAGTTAAAATTGAATTCTGATGAATGCTGAATTATTTATAATAATAAACGTCGTCAAATATGGATCCTTACAGAGAGAGCAAGGTCAAGAATCCAAGCAGCCGAAGTGAGTCACTCAGGGGGGTAGCAAGGCTAACATTGATTATTAGACAGGGTGAGAAATACCGAGGTAACGGGAACCCTTAGAATGGAGTCGCTATTTCTATACGTAAAAAGGCTGACGGGTGACACCTCCTGCTGTCTGCCTGTCAGGTATGAGAACGCGCCCGGCAGACCTTGGCGGGGTTGACTATGAAGAAACTGGTGATGAGGCGGACATATGTAACAATCTAGAAGCGAAACTGCGGAACTCGGCACCACCACTCTTCTATTGGCGCTGCAACTAACCGTTCTTTTGCGACGATTGTAATATGTAACCTCCGGGAGTTCGATTACCTCCTACGTTCCGGCCCCGGGAAAAGAGACTGATCAATGTCTACACGACTCTCAAATCTCTTCCCGGATCCCGGCTGGAACCCACCGGCAAATCGAAAATAAAATACAACCATTTTAAACTCCACCTTTGCCGATGAATTTAATAGACTGATTCTTTTATCGTTCGAAATGAGGATTAGTAAAACACGAAATGGAATTATAAATTGAGCGACCAAAGGGAAAATTCTTCAACCTTCTGGCACCGTATTACTGATTCGAAAAATTACTAAAAATGTTGTCCTTTTTCTGAGAATCTTCCCTTTCATAACATCTCGACATTTATTTTTGCATAATAAAACATAAAATTATAAATATCATGTGTGTTCCAAACATTTCTTCATTCAAAATTTTCAAAAATTAAAATATAAATTAGCGAGTTCTAACTCACATAAAATAATAAAGAAAAACACAATTTTATTCAATAAACAAGTAGGTACATAATATAACAGTTTTAATTTTGAATATATTTTTATTATATACTGCATTGCCAAATTATTTGTTAAATATTTTGGAGGAAAACCTCCCTTTATATATTAACCTTTTTACCAAGTATGTATGTAATCATTAATTATGAATAAAAAATTTAGCAGCATTATACAAGTGTATTCCTTTCCTACACAAAGCCAACCGCCGCACAGGAGGAGGCAGGCCTTAAACAATCTCGAATCTCTCGGTATAAATTAATAACATATGGGTAGTTAGTTGGTACTAGCCATCCACATCACTAAAAACTGAGTAAAGAAAGCAGTATATATTTAGTTTGATACGGTAAAAATCCATCGTCACAAGTAAGGTCTGAAAGGGTCAGAGGAGCGACTGCCAAGATATACTTTTTGGCAAATCTGGAGGGAAGACGATTGCCGGATGGCCACCAGAAAAATGGCAAAATGTCCTTAGGTTTTCACGGCCGTTCAGAATCTTCTGTGTATAGTTTTCTGGGATATTGTGCCGTGTATATGTGACCTCTCTGGCCGACGTTCGGATCCCATTGCAGGGTCCATCATCAGGTCTGATGTGATGAGTGTGTGTTGAAGTGTAGGTTAATTACTGCCTCGCAATACCGTACCGAAGTCAGGGTGTGTCCAGGTTTGTGTTAGGTTAAGTACTGGATTGCAGTACCGTGTCGAAAGCAGGGTGTGTGTGTCTTGATGTAGTGTATTGTGTATCTACTAACGGATGTCGGACTGTGCGGATCGTCGGTATGATTTATCCCGCAGCGCCGGATACCACGAGGTTTTTAACTTAAGACCGTCATCCCTATTAATGTTTACGAATTTCGGTCGTTGGCCAGAGAGGTCACATATACACGGAAGAATATCCCAGAAAACTATACACAGAAAATGGCAAAGTGGTTTGTACGAAGACAGATCAGGCTCTGATTGGTCAACTGGTATCGAAACGACATAAGATAGGGGAAGATGGAAACGCCTCGGACCTCCAACACCGTTGGATTAAACGAAGGAAGACGATGACGAAAATTCGTTCGTCCGAAATCTGTAGCTTGTTTCTCGGATGACGGCCCTCGCGGGAATAATAAATTTCAGCCGATAGGACGCGCCCCGGTTCGAATTTTCCGGACTTTTCGCGGCCGGCGTTTGAAATACAAAATTTTCCAATAAGCGTGCGGGGACTCAAAAATCACGGCAAAAAGTTGGCGAGTTTCGAAGGCTTTCGCGCCTCGTAACTTCGGAGCCGATAAAGGGGTGGCTAATGAAACCTCCCCGGGGGCCGGGAGGCTCCGCCGGTGCAGTCCGCCCCGCAGCCTGTTTTTATGTAAAACTAATTTGTCAGTTTGAAAGTTCGCGGGCAAACACGGGCGGTAATTTTGCGAAGAATAACTCCGGGATATTTGCATGAATATTAAAAGTCACCCCGACCTGCGGGAACCGAGCCTTTCTCGGCCCGGCCTCGTTACGCCACTGATTCCATTTGAAACGTTTTCATTTCCGAGGCGAATTCAATTTCAAAATGGAAAATAGCAGCGGACCGCCCTCCCTGCCGCTGAATAAACACAACTTTATTTTTTAAAACATTATTAAAAGTATATTTAATAAGTCCGGATAAATAAATATTGTTGTTTATCATTTTTTTCATAACTTATGCATATATTATCGTGATAATCATAACTTTTATTTATATTCTGAGGCAAAAAAGTATTACTCTAATAATAAATAAGTATGATGATAATTTTTTCGACGTGAAGTCTTGAAAATGCATGTCAATTGCGGGGAAGCAATGTAATTAATAATTCGAACAAAAGAAGACAGCGCTACCAACTAGGTTTTATTTTAAAGAGGAAGGCTGAAAGTTTGTGCCAGTGCTGCTTTGGCATTCATGTGGCCGGACGTCGCACGCGCGAAGTTAACTCACTATTTTGGACTTTCCAGTACAAGGTATGTAAATTAAACATATATATACATATACAGCTTCCAAAAATTTGATAGATGTGGTGGTTTATCATTAGTAGAATTGTGAACATTACATGGTGTATAGTTATCACTTAGGCCAGCCGTACGATAGATCTTAAACCCTATGAATACCCAAAAAGACTTCTATACCTACTTTCTGGTAAAAAATATAGCCTTGTCTCTATATCTATATCTTGATTAAAAAAATACATATGTTTAATTTCAATATAAGAGATTGACGTTTCCACGAATAACTGCGACAGTATCCGATAATGCCTATTTATTTTATTGTCAGATAATCTACAAATTATTGATGATCCTGATAGAAAGATAGTCCTAATGTGACATAAAATTACATCTAATGACAATTAGTCTTATGAAATACATCAATATTACCGATGAACAACATATTTTAACTCGTTTTATCGATGAGTAAACATAATTTTTTAACATTTGACGGTGTATTTGAGGGTGTATTATACAAATGCAACAAATTTGATCCATAATTATTAAAACCTCACAAGAAAACACATTTACAGAAAATAAATCATAAAAATTGAAGTAAAGGCAAACTTTGATGTTACTTATTTCCATAACCGTTGATTTAGAGACATGGTTGCACAAACATTTCCGATTCGTAATTTAGGCAGGAATCTATCTATGTAAAGTATTTTGGATTAGCCCTATTACATCCTGTATTTTTATTTTACTTTTAAACAAACATATTGTCTACGAGTTTCCTTGATAGAAAGTCCTTTTATAACTTGAAAGTACAATATAAAAATATTTTATGGTAAAAAGGGGAGTAACATAATTCATATAAGAAAACTTAAAAAGTATAAAATATCCAGCTTTAATTATAGATTCAAAACTAACATTTTCATAAAATACTAAATATGTTGTGAAGAAAATTGTAAAAAAAGTGTCTACTTTGAAAAATAAAATGTTTAACTAAAAATACAAGTTTATTACTATTCAATACTATGATTCTCCCACACATTGATTATTGTTCCGGTATATTATTTATAAGCGACGTAGGAATGCTAAAGAAACTTCAAATAGTACAAAACAAAGCAATGTGTATAATATTGAAGTGTAACAGAAGAACAAAAATAACAAAAATGTTGAGTGATCTAAAATTGGAAACAGTAATTCAAAGAATAAAATATAATGTATTGGTATAAATATTTAAAATCAGACACAGACTATTACCCAAATATTTTGATGACATGATGAAAGTAAATAAAGATTTAAATTCATACAAGAGGAGGCGATAGCATAAGATTTCAGAACACTTCACAAAATTCTCTGAAGTATAGATGTCATAAAATCTTCGATAGCCAACCAAAGACAATTCAAAATACAGTGAATATAATCTAAAGAAGTTGAATAATAAATAAAATAAATAATAAAAATATAAACAAGTGTAAACAGAGGTAAATTTTTTTTATATAAAAACTTTCAAATGACTATATTATGCAATGCAATGTGTTTAACTGAAATCGTGTATCAGCCCACACAACATATGTGTGGAACTAAATAATTAAGATAAATAAACAATAATAATTTTTATAGTTGAGACATAGACAGTCTCTCATGATCTCCCGCCGTCTTGTATATACTCATTCATCTTTCCCGAAATTATTATAATTGGGATAAAAATTTCCAACACATTTTATAAAAAAAAAAATTAGTTATAGAATTAATTATATAGGAAAATTTTGTGTTAAAAATTTTTTACGATTTTTTATAAAAAAAAAATTTGGTCACATTGCCGGACAGTCTTAGGTTAGCTCACACAGGTTGTAGGCCCCGGGCCACCATAAAAGACTTCCATACACGTTTCTCATATAAATAGCTTCTATAATATATCTTATTTTTTATTCCCGTCTGGAGGTTATTGTTGAGGAAAGGGGCTTTTAATGAATGAAATGAAAATGATGATCGCGCACACTGGGATGAATCTAGACCAGCAGCCGTGTCGGGATTGCATTGTGACGGGCCGTATTCATTCGTCAGTGACGTAACACGATTTAATTAAAACATACACGCGGCAGGTGCGGACTGGGAAATGCACTTTAATAAATGTGTTAACCTGTGTGACATCAATGTACAAAACAAAAGCCACGAATACAGTAAACAGTAGAGTGACCTCAAGGGAATACAATCCCGAATCGGGATTGCCCTCTCAAGATCCCTCGAGATTAGAATGTCCAATCCCGCGGGATCCCAAATACTTTTGTGTTTTTTTGTTGTTTATAGAGCTGAATAGCAATTAACGACAATGCCTTGCATTTTTAAATCAGTAATTTTAATAAAATGTTCATTATTAATTATTGCATTTAAGTTTTTGCAGGCGTTTTTCCAAGCATCAATCAGTCAATGTAGTAGAGTAAAAACTACGTTTTAAGTACTTACTAAAAGCTCTATAGACATATACAATTCATAAAAAATGCTGATCAATCCCGATAATCTCGTCCGATGTTTCTGTTCGGGATTGATCTCGTAAAATGCCTCGAGATCTCGCGGGATCGGGATTGTATTCCCTAGTAACCCAAACTGAGTATCGAAATATGTGTGATTGATAATGAACACCCGGGCATATGGGGCAAGATCAGAAAATCTAGCCTAATGTGAAATTTAGGCGATACACAAACATAAAAAATAAACATCATCGCTATCTTCATTGCAATCATCTTGATATAACAGCTCTTGACAACAGAATATAAAATATATACAGAGGAATAGGTCACAACGGAAGAGTGTACCCCATCGCGTAATAAATCTCCATATAAACAAGAGGTTTTTGTTAAAATTTTGTTTCAAACCAAAACTTTTAAGTAAAAACGTCACCTTATAATAAAGCGCGACTTGTTTACTAAGATATCATACTTTTTAAGGGTTTTAGTTTCATCTTTTATAATTGTTTTTCAAATTTACAAGGTAATTTGAATTAAGGGCGAAATTAAGAAATTTAAGTTATTTTGTCTATTTAAAATTTTGTTTAAACATTTTACGTGTTTGTAAATGGCTGTCTATACATCCAAATTTAATTTTTAGTATTCATTGCGTCCTAGTGAAGGGACTATTAATTGGCTCCGAAATATATTGATTATTCAATAAGTACATAAAACAAACGAAGTGGTTTTTTTTTATAAATATAAATGATGTTACCACAAAGTTATTCAGCTATTATTGAAGAGGAAATTAAAGTTAATTAAATTTAGAGGCATAAGTAATGTAGCGAGTGATTCAGCAACATGCTCAAAGTAAAGAAGATAGAGATCGAGGGTAACACCAAGACGGAGATGGGCGAATATCAAGAGACCTGCAATAGTTAAGCAAGTGCAGACTGAACTACAAAGGCAATGTAAATGGATGGCAAAAAGATGGGCGAAGCTCTATTGCGACTGCGGTCATGGACTTCTAAGTATTATTTTATGACAGCTGAAGGGTCCGAAAAGAAATGCAATATTTGAACAATATTGCATTTCTTTTCGGGAACAATGAACAATTAGAAGGCTCCATAGGTTAGGAAACGGGTATGGCTACCTATCGGATGTTTTTTCGGAAACACTAGCCGCCTACAAGAAAGCTCTTCTGGACGAATTCGGTCGTTTATAATTGGTTATTAATGTCATGTCTATCTCTTGTTTTTAGATTTTTGAATTTTACATTTCATTTTATTTTACTGTCATTTTTATTGCTTCTTGATTTTTAGATTTGATTTGTTTACAATTATTTCATTTTGTTGTAATTTTGTTGCTTCTTGAATTTCAGACATAATTATTTTAATTTGTTGTAGTTTTATTGATTGTTGACTTTCATATTTGATTTGATAACTATTATTTCATTTGATGTAATTTTGTTATACTTTATGTTAAGTAATGTTTTATTTTTCTTTATATATCACTTTATTAATTGTTTTTGATAGAATTATACCTTATCTCCTTTTTTTATTATTACCTATCAATCTAAACATGTTTATATATATTGTTTCTTTAATGGTACGTTGTACCGTGTATTAATTAAATAAATAAATATAAAAAAATTAAAAATAGTTTGTGGCGAACTGCAACCCCAGTGCTGGCCTGGGCAGCCCGGGAGCGGCGGCGGAAATTAAACCACTTCCACCCTTTGTGCCGGCCATCGTATAAAACGTAATAAATTCGATACAAACAATTGGGTTCGGGGCGGCTCCCCGCATACCGAATTCATTTAATCGCGAATTTGATTAATACTGCTGCACTGCAAAACAAATATTCCTCCGCTGCTTTATGATTATCTCGTAATAAAAATGTACCTTTCGACTAATCTATAATCTTAATTGAATCAAGGGTAGTAAAATATTGGGCACTCATTTATTTATCAGTGTTAGAGCACCATCCGGCGGACGGCGCTCGAACGATTCGTGGAATCGTAGGAGGGTGCCGTCTAGCGACCTTTAAACATAATTTAATGTAATCAGAATCAATAAAGACTCGAAAGGAGAAAGTATATCACTTTTTGCCTTGAGTTTGAGACCATTTCGTGACTAGTGAGATAAAAGGAAGTATCCCCTTCAGAACCGAGCCAGGAATCAAACTATGGATTAATTTTGCGTGAAAGTTGTCACAAAGAGAAGTAAAATACTTCTATTGAGATCATTTTGATCAAGTAGAATCATCTCCTTCATGGTAGCGAATCAGGCCAGATCCATTCAAGGATCAAGCAATTAGAGAAACTAACAAATAGAATGTGTGCGGAATGGAAACAGTACTTGAAGTCTTTGAAGAGAATACTCGAAATAAGCTGAAAGTTTGTAGTTTCGAATTAAGACGCTATGGCCCAGATAAATAAGGACAAACGGGTTCTTGAAACAATAAAATCCGAAGACTTGAATACCTCTGACACGCAATTGGATGACTTTTAGATGCCCAGAGGAGTAAAAGATATTACATCTTATAATTACGGAGAACATCATGGCGGAAAAACCTGAAACGGTGACCAGTGCACTTTGAAGTTCTGGATTCGAGTTTTTGATGTGAAGAGAATATCATATACACTTCCACAATGCTAAGGGACTAAACAGGAAACAATGGTGATTAGAGGTTCCAAAGGAGAACTGTATAAAAAACTTAGAAAATTACAGCGAAATATCCACACCTTGATAAACTCCCTGATAAGCCCGAGTTACCTATGATTCTCTAATAGGATATCACCTTGATAGGTTCCTTTACAAACTCCTACTATACAAACTCTCCCCTGTTCCTGTTCCACTGGATATTCTGAGTATTAATACTGTCACGGGTCGTAGCTGCAATGAAAACACTGGAAATTAATTAGCGATTTATTAATTAGTGGTTGATTATTAAATGAACAAAATCACTCAATACGAATTCAACTTAACGCTTTTCTTTAAATTACACTATTTGTGAACACTTTATTATCGCTGGGAACACTTTATTTAACATTCACAAGGACATTCCACCCAATTCTAACACATAGAAGTCGCACTTATTCTTTCGCCACTCTCGGTAAGAATTCGCCCGCTTATTTCGCTATCGCTCCAAAAATCACGACTGCGCACATCTCGCCGAATGAACTGTCAAAACAAACTCTCCGCGCGGCCTAGAAACGCACTATATACATTTCACGTTGGTTTTGAACCTCCTGGATTATTCTAGTCCTTTCTAGCCTTTAGGAGAAGGTTCCCGTCGCTAGGTTGTCCCAGGCGACTCCCGATAATACGAGAGTAATATAGAAGAGGCTTCCATTTTACAGTCGTTATTTAACAGCAACACAGATGTAAATACTGTGTACAAGGTTCAACTATCAATAATAACAGCCTGAAGCTCCCGAGCCGACCTCACAAGAAGTTATGAATACAAGAAGACAGCCCAGCACAGCAGAATCTACCAGTGTTTTTGGGGCTAAAAAAATATTTCTAAACCTCGTTTGTTCCTTGTTATTTAGGAGCTTTTTTGCTTACTTTATTACTCCTAGTATTACTCCCCTTTTCTCAGAGCCCCTCGCAACTGCTACTGGGCAATATAAGCCGATGATGACGATGATAATCAAGTTTTAGCCGTGCGAAAATTTCACGGTGGTGCAAGATGGAATAGGTTGGGCGTAAAATCTGTTTATAGCAAAACATATACTCCGTAAGCTTTTCAAAGAATAAAAGTAACCAGCGATCCGGGACGTTATTAAACAAAATAGCTGAAGGGCTGATATACGGCCGGGCAATAAAAGTGTGATTGCACCATAAGGTGGTATAAACCTCCGAGTCCCATTCCTGCTCATGATTGCCTGGCATTGTTCGCCGCGCCGTGAGTTATGAAAGGGGCTGCGGCCTGGGTGACCTATAAATCTCGTATCCTCAGGACTGCCACACGCGAGATCGTCCAACACCAACGCGGTGGTAGCCACCTAGGGTCTACCCACTATCCACCCGGAACAAAATCCCACTCCGACCTTTCGAACGGTTTTAACACTTTTAAATGTCCAGAGAGGATTGAATATAAGTTATGCCTGACAATATTCAAGGCTATTCACAACATGGCCCCTCAATACATTACCGACTTTCCATTTTTGACAAATAACAAAAAACTCTTCGCTCAGCATCAACATCTAATACAAATAGGTTAGTTGAAGTAAATCGCGTCGACAAAACCAATTTCGGTGACCGTGCTTTCGCGGTGGCTGGACCAAATTTGTGGAATAAACTACCAAACAGACAGCTTACCACAGTTCAAAAAACAACTAAAGACGCATTTATTTACACAATTATATAAAAACCTATAGAATCAGGCCGTTACAATACTACGTAATGTTTTCCACTCCTGGTATGCACTCCGCGAAAATACCTGATTCTTTGTAGCACTCACAACTATTTTGTTTTAAATGTTAATTCCATTTTTTGCATGTCATCTAGTGAATAAGTATGTAATAGTAAATAAGTGTTTTAAGTCGGTAAGTTGTTTTGTGTGAAGCGCCCTTAAGGTGAGTACTCACGAAAACGATTATTGTATTTATGGTTCAACTACTATTTTCAATATTGCAATCGTTAATCCAAACGATTTGGTATCAAATAACTAACAGAAAGCATAGAACACCACAGTCTTCCGACTTGGCACACCACTCTTGCCTTATTCACTTTCATACATCTTCTCATGCACGCTTTTCGGTTGTTGAAGCTTTTAATATGGCCATCCCTCAATACTTGTTTCATCTTAGGGCATTATCTAATAGATTTTACAAGATTCAATACACTATCCCGACGCCTGCTTTAAGGGTTATATATTTTATTATATTATTAAGGTATGGTATAATATCATGGGGTCTCTCCAATAATTCAATTATGAAACCTATACAAGATCTTCAAACTGTCATTGTAAAAAAAAGTAAACCTACAGGTTTTGAACAAAGACAAAATATTAAATTAGTGTATTCATCCGTAAATATTTTGCCAATTCATGGGTTAATTCTATTTCTGCTGATAAAAGAAAATCACGAAAATGAAATATACAAAAACGTAGTTGCTCATGGCAGAAACACAAGACGAGCTACAAATTAGATTTTAATTGTTCCAAGAATAAAAAATAGATACAGACTGAATATTTAGTTCCCATGATCTTGAACAAACTACAAAGCATCTTAACTATAGGTTTAACGACTCCAAAATCAATGGCAGAACTCAAAAAGTAGTTGACATCAAACGATATAAGTTACCTATGAATTAATGTGATGTGTATAGTTACTGTAATGATCATGAATTATTAGTTTGCCAGATTTAGATTTGCTTAAATGTGCTTAAATAATAGATTTATATAAATGTGCTTAAAATTATTTTTTCTTCAGGTTATACAATCAATGAAATGTAGTAACATTGTGTAGAATAAATTCAACACGTTTGAAGGCAATGGCTTCTTCGTCAGAATTAGAAAAATATATATCTTTCTTAATATTTTGATCATCTATACTTCGATTTTTAAATTTTATTTTTGTTATCCTGACGAAGAAGCCATTGGCTTCGAAACATGTTGAATTTATTTCAATAAAAAAGGGGTGTTTACAAAGTTATTTTAAATAAATTATAATTATGTCACCACAAAATAATTTTGCTATATTTAAAGAAGAAGCCTTTTAAGACGTACTGCGGGTCTAGTGATATTTAAAAAATGTAAAGAAAATAAATAATTAATTCTCGCCGTTTCTACATCAGTCACAGTTATGAATAATGTAAATCATTATGTATCGAATAAAATAATTCTAGTACGTTTTTTCTGAATTGTATAATAGGTATTCATGAATTATAAGTTATTATATTATAAATAATTTTTTAAACTAATATTCTAAATTACAGTTACCACAATTACCGGAACAATCATACACCAATCACACTATCAGTTTATCTCATCACTTCCACTGCATCAATTACAAAATAGAGGACCGTATTTAAATCTTACAGAATCATTTAGAAAAACAAAGATCTTCGATAACAATATTTTATCAGTACAGTAAATCTTTCAACAACGAGAAAGAATTTAAAAAATAGATGATCCCACGATATGAACATGCTCGTACGTAGTGGGAAGAAAAATAGGGAATATTTCGGCTTGCAACCAGTAATCATTGTCAGAAATAATTATTAATCTCAGATTAATGTATAGCTGTTATAACGTGTCAAAGGAATTTCATTTATCACGCGGCACCAGCGCGCAGGGCGGACGGTGTCTCGGCAATAACTCACAAGGCTCTGTTATCAGAACACGCTCTGAGGCTCTTAGGTCGTTTTGAAATAAAAATACACTTGGAAATAACACATCTTTCAAATAAAAGTCCTAGATGTGCTTTAAATTTACCAAAATAGACGTTTAATAACAGAAACATTCGAGATAAAAGAAAATAATAATCAACAAAACGACTAATCTATTTCAATAGTTATTTCAATATAATCATTAGTTATGGAGATATGCCGCATCAAAGTTCGCATATTTTTTTCAATATTTCTTGTAAAACGTTTGACTTTCATTGTCATTTCTATTCTGCAGGGTTTTCATCATTTTATTTAACTCGTATTGTAATGAATGAATTTTTCGTAATCGATGTAAGTTACTGTTGTGCTAGGTCAACATTTTGTAAAAAAATAAGCCAGAAAGATTGAAAAAAAATATAAATCCTCGATGGGTTGTGAACCTGAACTTTTATTCCGACAATGTTAGGGAACTCGTCAAATACAATACACTACAAACATTAATGTCTAAAATCATTTTCATGGCACCGGAAACAACACGCTACAATTTACTGCGATATATTTTTTTTAAAAGTTCGATCAACGACAACTTTCGCACGCTGTTTCTACACAATGGCTAGAAAAAAGACACATGAATAACTAATCCAACGTTCTGAACAATACATTATGACAAATTTAGATAATATTTTTTCTAAACTATTTAGATGAAATACGAAAGATATTGTATAAAAAAAATTGCATATAGTAAAAGAATTTAACGGCAAATTAAGACTGTTTGTATTATTTCTAAGATCTCTGATTCATCTATAAAATATATTTCATTAATTTTATTCCTTTTCAAAAATAAAATAGGGGATTTTTCACCGTATTCATTTTTATTAACCTGTCTATGGTGGACATGAGATTATAAAAAGAACGTTAGTAACTGTGCAGTCATCGTAAATATTTGAATAGAGGAATAAATATAAGATTTCAAATTGACGTTAGATTTACCTACGCCAGGAAAATAAGTCACAAAGGAAGTCAAAGTGACAAGAATTGGCTCGAGAGCTGAGTGCTTTTCTCATGGTCAATTTTATGTCGCATTGTCACGAAGGGAGCATCTATGTACCTATGTGAATATGCAGGCAGATGAAAATAACTCAACAAAAACATATTCTACGCTTAAATATTGAAGAACACGATGGCGCATCGTATAAAAAGATTTCCACACACATTTTTCATATTCATAGATGGGTCTCTGTGACACTTTATAAACTGACTATAATTTATCTTAATTGATATGTATGCACTTCGGTGCAGCTAAATGCAATCAATTTAAACTGCACTGCACAATGTCGGATGTTAAACGCAAGAACAATAGCGATAATTATGTTCAAAGTCAACTTGCGAATGAGCTCGCGAAACGGAACACGTATGCAGAAGACACACTGCATTCAGTTCTGGTCTGAATCATCGATCATAAAAGTTTCTGAGGGTAGCTTCATGACAGGGAGCTAAAATCCAGAGGCTTTTCCACACTACATTGCTTCATTTGCAGTCCTTTAACCCATATGCTATAACTCTATAAGTGTAAATTATCTCTATAGCTCACCTATTAGAAGGCTCCATAGGTTAGGAAACGAGTATGGCTACCTATCGGATGTTTTTTCGGAAACACTAGCCGCCTACAAGAAAGCTCTTCTGGACGAATTCGGTCGTTTATAATTGGTTATTGATGTCATGTCTATCTCTTGTTTTTAGATTTTTGAATTTTACATTTCATTTTATTTTACTGTCATTTTTATTGCTTCTTGATTTTTAGATTTGATTTGTTTACAATTATTTCATTTTGTTGTAAATTTGTTGCTTCTTGAATTTCAGACATAATTATTTTAATTTGTTGTAGTTTTATTGATTGTTGACTTTCATATTTGATTTGATAACTATTATTTCATTTGATGTAAATTTGTTATACTTTATGTTAAGTAATGTTTTATTTTTCTTTATATATCACTTTATTAATTGTTTTTGATAGAATTATACCTTATCTCCTTTTTTATTATTACCTATCAATCTAAACATGTTTATATATATTGTTTCTTTAATGGTACGTTGTACCGTGTATTAATTAAATAAATAAATAAACTCTATATTTACCCGTACAAGAGGTAGGTTGGGGGTACAGCAAAATGTAATTACGCCCTTTTCGCGAAGCTTGTTAATTTTCATCCCCTTCCTTGACCGTTCTGCGGGCGAATGTTGTGTCGCGTTACCACGGCCAGTGTCGACAAATCAATTTAATTTCACAGCCGCGAAATGGAAACACATCGCTAATTGGACGCCCCACGGTGCAAGCAATGTGAGGATATTTTCAACTAAGGGAGGGTTTTTAACATACGACAAAGTGTAAATTATACGTGATCTAATAACCGTAAGGGTGGGCTCGACTTAAGGTATAATAAAATTAAGAACACAACCTACAACCACGTAATTTTTCGCAACCTTGTGTCTTTTATAAGCCGTTTTGCAATAAATTTTAAGTAATAAATATAACGGATCTGAGTGACGTCTGTCTGATGAATGAGGAGGATGACAGACGGCCTGAACGAGAGAGCGAATGGTATAAAGCGAGAGGAGCCATTTTGCTGGCAACTATTGTATTAGATTAGAACTATAATTATTGTAAACCAATAAATATCTTGAAGCCACGACAACGCATTTCATTGATTCTGATCATCAAGGTTCTTCTCCACATACAAGGAGAATACAATACAATAAATATAATAAGTAAGCACAACATACGGTATCGAAGCAAGAGCGGACACGGTGAGAACTAGACACCTCCTCAGAACTACCGAGATGAAGACCCTAAGACCCATTGCGGGCAAGACCCTCAGAGACAGAGTACCCAATGCGTAAATCCGCAGAACCTGCGACATACAAGACATTGTGAGATGGAACAGGCAGAGAAGACGTTTCTGGAGGGACCATGTCGAGAGAATGGAGCAGACGAGACTTCCCAGAGCCGTGATGCGCGGGATTACAGAGGGGCGCCGACTGCCAGGAAGAACACCAAAGAGATGGTGATAATTTTTGTAGTGAGTATTACGAAACACATGTGGTATTTTGATTTATTTAATAGAAATTCAAGTTAAGTACAATTTACGTCAAAGTTATGACTGCACGTCGCTGATATATGACATATGATGTACTGATGTATTGAAGATTTAAGCTAGGCGAGGATGGTAAAGATGTGAGTCGAGTATTGAAGACATCAGCAACAGTACCTATGCTCAGATAAACCAAATATTAGAGGATGGCTCTGTTAAAATCTTCAAAAACCGAAGAGCATGAAGAGATGTATATAAATAGACGAGGACGGAATATTACGGTGTTTCGTTGTGTTATGTACGTACTGGAGATAAACTACCCGAAAAAATTGCTAAGTGAAAAATTCATATATTTTGGTCCAAGAGCTGGAAAGTTACCATTTACGGAGTATGAACAAATCGAGTCATTTATTACGAAGAAGATAAGATGACATCTATCGATATTATATCGTACTTTTTGTATCTGCAGTCGAGTGTTCCACCAACCTGGTGGCTGTCTACCGAGTACGTAAAATACAAGACTCATTATTTATTACATAAACACCTCGATACCTGACAAGAGCCTTGTTTCTAGTCAGAAATAATGCCAGGTGGGAAGGATGCACGATGCGGGGGAAGGGCGTGGGAGAGAGACGGGGAGCGTGGGAAAAATGAATTATCGAGGGGGAGACTTAACACGTGCAGTCCGACAAAATGGTTGAAGACAAAATGGTCACAATTTAAATATAGAATGTGTGATCCATCTAGCATTCTAGACACGTGTAGTTCTAGGTACATGATAATTAATCATGTTCACCAAACTAGTGCAATCCACAAACATCTTTATTATTTAAAAATAGAATATCACAAATTTTTCTACGCTGGTCAATGATGCCGATGCCAAGACATTCTGTTTTAAAATTACGTCATTTATTGGCACATTTCATATTATGGAATTTTTATTTTTAAATAAAACTTAAGGTGTTTTTATTAAAAAAAACTATCTTTCATTTAGTGAGTAAAGCCTCAAAATACGATAATAAGTAGAATATACTCTT
>JADDOH010015339.1:0-23699 GCA_016648135.1 Agrypnia vestita
CATTTTAGAAATATATTAAATCACTGTAAGATTAGTGTTATGTTATATGTTTTAATTCGTCTTTAATTGTTGTTATATTTTACAAAGAAAGGGAGTATAATAAAAACTTGGTTTTTATGGGTTACTTTTATATTAATTATTAATGAATTAAAAAATGTTTAAAAATTATCTATTTTATAACCAAAATTAATAATATGTTAGATATATTTAACTATTTTCAGCAAATGTTTAATCAAAATGGAAAAAAACTATTGCCATAATATTTGGCATCCCTGTTCCAGAGGAAAATCAGCGCAGCCGGGTGGAAGCTGCAGAGCTGATGGCTTTATTAGCCGGATAAAGAGGAAACTCCTCTTGCTGACCTTTATCTGAGATTCTTTGACCCGGCGCCAGATAACAAGGCACTTGCGACGATACACACTATTGTTGGATGCCCCGAGTAAGCAATCCGGATGTATTGGAAATTCTTGAACTTAAAAATAGGAGATACATCGACACCAGGGGCGTGCAGTCGGCTTAAACTAAAGTCATAATATACACTAGTGTTACAAATACCCACAGTAGAAATACGCCTGAAAATATAATGTCATGTCTAGGAAGATGATAAGTATAATTGATAAGACTTTAATGTAGCAAAATTATTAATATTTGTTTTTGAAGTGGTACGAATGTAAACTTTAGGTTTGTGATGGCTAAAATAAGAGACAAATGTCTTCGAGTCATCGTGAGACGTCGCAGAATCAAATACGTACAACGGTTATACGTCAGTCCTGATGAAGATACGGTGGTATCGAAACCGGTAGACGTAGAGTCGTAACTTAAGTGGTTTATACAAAGTTATTTAATTTAAATTTATGATTATGTCTAACCACAATGTTAACGGTATAAACATAAAAAATAAAATATTTAAGTATTTTTCTTCCTATTATAGGAGGCAACTTTTCCGCGCCAAAGCGGTTTGAAAAAAAATTACGTTTTTCGACCCACCCTAACTACATACATCGCGACACACACACGATTACCGCAAGATTTCGTGGGCCGAGACGGAATTATTTTTCACACTCCATATTGCTGATCATCACCATCAACTACTACCAAAAATACTAGAAGACGACGTATTGTCGTTTGAAGCTTGGCAATCAAATGCTATAATCAAGAATTGTTTTTTCCGGATTAGGTTATTCCTTATCGCAGGTAATAACATTCTCGGAGCAATCTTCTACCGTTGGTGTACCTTTAGATCAGAACACGTCTTATATAATATGATTTATGAGTGAGTATACTATGTGAGTTTGTGTAAAGATTCCCACGTGTGCCCTCCTGCTAATGTAGCACGAAACCACATGTGACCCTGGTGCATTAAGCCACATCCAACATTGTTTCCAAAACAAGAGTTAGTAATTAATTACTTGAGCCAGTTACATATCAAACTTTCGAGGGCCAGAGTTCTAAATCAAATATTTGGGTTGTCCAGAACCCAAGTAAAGGGTGATCAAAGCTCAAACGTTCTTTTTAAATATCGTTATTTTTTATTTTTTAAAATTAATTTATTAATTAACTTAATAATATAAATATTGTTTAAAGAAAAAATAATAACGTGTAATCATAATAATGACATAAAGTGAAAAGAAAATACTTAAAATACAGATACAAATATATAAAGATAAATATAATATAAAGTAAAAAGGAAGTATATAACAAGTAGAAGCACAAGGAAAACATAATATAATAGAAAATCAAAAACAAAAAAAATATAGAGTGAAAGCAATGGCTCGAGCTTTGACAGTCATAATATAATAAAAAAATTATATACAAATACAAATCGATTATTTAAGTCCTATTCGAGAAATATTAGTTATGTTTTAATTAACCTTTTAATATATGTTTAAACAATATACAGTTATTGGCAAAGACGTCAAGTTGCTCGTATCTGTTTGCTAGTCTAGGAAGCCTTTGCAGTGGGGCTATATTTTTTATCTTTAAACATTAAACAAATATAATCAATTTTTGATATTTATAACATTAACTTTGTTATGGTTGAACATAATTATTGATTTTAATTACTTAAAAACTTTGTATAAACCGCTTGGAGTAACTTTACATCTACCGGTTTCGATACCACTCTTCGTCAGGATGGACGCATGCTAACTATCTATTAGGTACCCATGTTGATAAACCGGTTAATTATTTAACGGGGGCGGGGCCACAGTTATGGTGGGGGTAATTGACAAGTAGCCATCACGAAAGCACGCACTTGGAGAGCTATTGGAACCGCTAATTATACCTTGTCGCGTTATTGTTACATTTTGTATGGAAAAATAAAAACCCAGAAGCAAATTTCACTAAAGATCCCAGATTTCTGACAAAAGGAGAGGGCATTACAGAAAGTAATGCTTCAAAAACGAACCAATTACTGAAGGATACTATCCCAGCTGTTATTGGAGAAATGCGGTCTCAATAAGACAACATTTTTGAGGTGAAAATTCGTCAAAATAGTGAATATTTGTGAAGGATCCCGAAGCTGCCAATGAAAGAAATTGTTTTCCTCAAATGCGCACACGAGTACCAGCCATCCGCGTTCATTTGCTATTCTCTCCTCGATTACGGTACTGATTAGCACGCTCTCTATAATTCAGGGGGTTACACAACCATTAATTTTCAAAAAATCTTTTTATTTGTTTTATCTTAAAGTTTTAAGAATATTTCGAGTCATCACGCATTCAAAAATTCCATAGTGTAACAGTAAGCTATTTGAAGCTAGCATCATATGTGAATTTTTACGAATTTCTTTTTCTTCAGCGTTTTTCTACTAGGTACTCAAGATAATAAGCTAGGTACTAAGCTTTAAGCGGATTATGTTCAAATTTTACATTTTATTTAAAATTTAAAAAAATTTAATTTAAAAAAAAATTTTGTTGATAAAATGTTTATTGTGAATTTAAAACTTAAATAAAAAATTTAAATTATTTTACAAAGGGTCTCATTAGCACAAAAAATATTCTTCCGATGCGTTACATCATATTCATTACATGATTTAACAAGATTTTTTTTTTCATTTCACTCTAACCCTGGCCCATTAACTCCACCAGATGCGCGTCGCGGAGAAGATCACATGCGGGTCGGCACACAACTAGGCCATTTTGTAATTTTTAAAATAATTTGTTAATAAAAAATATTAACCAATGTATGCCGTAAAAATGATTATAAAAATTATTCAACATTAATTTTTCAAGGAGTAATATTGCATCAATAAGCCTAGTGGACACACCATGTGAGTGTTTATTCCATGCCTAACTTTTTTGCTTGCCATCCTTGTGCCATAAGCTCATACTTTAAACAATTAAACATTGAAAGCATTACAAAAATCGAAACACTTAAAATCATTCACAAACTAGCAAACGGCGAAATACAAGACGAAGATATAAAATTACACAAAATACACGAAAAACTCCAACACAGCACTAGAACGGCTCAAAACTATCACATAAAAACAGGACAATCCCGACTAATTTGCAACGGATTAAAACCATACAACGACCTACCACAACAGACCAAACAACTGACTACTGACAAATTCAAAACAGATGTGACAAAAATGCTAAAACTCGGCCAATTATAAAAAATGATTTTGTATCTAAATTATATTATAACAGATTGTTAGTTAACTTAGTAAAAACCATTACCAGATTTTAGGTCTACCGGTTTCGAGACGTACCCCAACTATAGTAATATTATAGTTTACACCCCAACTATAGTAATATTGAACTTACAGCAATATTGATCACATGCGTGTTAATCTTGTCAGAGACAAGCATGCACTACTATCCTACAGATCATTCAGGAATCTAACGAAAGAGAGTGAGAGGGGGCGGGGTCTAAAGTGGGTATTACCCCATCTTTTGTGAACGTTAAATCAAACAAAGGGCTGTATGGAATAAGGTTATTAATTAGAAGTGCTCTATTATTCACCGCCTGCCTAATGTAAAAAATTTCCAAATTATTCAATTTTAAACCTTTATTGTAAGTATTTAATATTTCCACCCCTAATTTTGAGCCAAATTTATGATTAGTTTCTATGAGGTGGTTTTTCAAATTCGGAAAAATTGTTATTAAATCTGTTAGTGGTTTTTACCTAGTTAACTAAAAATCGGTTATAATGTCTCACCACAAAGTTAATGCTTTAAATATTAATAATATTAATAATAAATTATATTATTATTATATTCCTATATCATGTAAAAATGTCATCCATAAACCTTTTCAGGTTTCTATTATATTTTAAATAAATAAAAAATACAAGACATTAAACAGAATATTCCTTAGCAAACTGCATACATCGACAAATCCACTCTCTGCTCTTATTTTTCATTCCTGTCGAATTTCTAAATTATTTCACGGATCGTAAAACAATTTCAAGGTCTTGCAGTGTTCCGAAATGATATACGGCTCTATTTGTCGAAGATGAATCTGGTCCATTTGTCGTGTGTCCGGGATGAGAAGTTCCGGCGGAGCTCAGCGCCGTTTCCGGCGACAATCGGGCGACCGGATGCGGGAAAGTTTGCCCGGAAGCGGAGCTGGTCAGGCGAAATGTGGGGCGACTGCAAAACAGTATTATCTGCGATTCGCAGAGTGATTGCGCGGATATTCGGAACTATTTACGTTTCACTTTCCCAGAGGTCGTATTGTGAAATAATATATATTCCCAAATATTTTAGTTTTTTTTAAATAAAAGCTTTTTTGCGTTGCTCTGAAAAGAGTATATATTTTATTAACAAAATAACACACCTACACATCTTACCTGAAAAGAGAAACAACATTTAAAGCTATTATTTTATGTTAATCAATTAACATTCAGACACTTATTAAATATTATCATTAAAACATAATTTTTCACAATAGGTCGATTGTCAGTTGTTTGGTTGTCAAAGAATTTTCACACAAATTCAAATGTTCTATTTTACCAATTCAAATTAAATGAAGATCAGTAGGTACCTACTGATTTTCATTTACATATATGTGCAACATATTTCCATTTTATAGTTTTTCTCGCGTGTTTGATGTCTACTTTAATCGGAAGTAAATTAGGTGGGAATATTAATACGGTGTATGAAAGGAGTTATCAAATTGAAAATGTTAAATGATTTGGCAGAATATTATAAATACATTAAAATGAACGTTGCTACTACTCCGCATTAAAATATAAAGGTACTATAACCGGCCGCGAAATCTATATATACTAACAAGTTGATGAGAAAAGACTACAGATGTCTCTAGAATAGACCTTTCAAATTTATTTATTTTATTTTACTTTTTAACGAACAGACCGTCAACGGGTCATTAACGACCCTAACAGATGGTCCTAGAGTGACATTAAAATGAAAATTATGAATATTTTGTGAACATTTGAATATGATATAGTTACAAAATACACTTTTTACGATTGATTAATAATTAATAATGAATTGAATATGATATAGTTATAAAATGCATTTTTTACAGTTAATTAATAATTAATATGCAGGTTTTTAGCCTTGGGCCATCATATAAGGAGACTTCCATACACGTTTTTCAAATATAAATAGGTTTGGTTTGGTTAGGTTAGGATACGTTATATGAGATAAATAAGATGAGAGGTAAAATATGAGATATCTATAATTTATCTAAATTAAGATAAATATTAACTTTTTATCCCTGCGTAAGTTTAATAATATTTTTATATATTTCTACTTAAGTTTTGAGAGAGAATCCGAATATCTCCTAGACAGGTGAAGTATTAAACTGAGTACAGTGAACTTTTAGATGTATTCCACGATATTTTGACTACTAAAAACAAACGTACTGTCGATTTTGAAACAATGAAAGTTTGAATATATTGTTACGAAATGGAAAAAGACATTACGTACAGAAGCTTTAGTAAAATGTCAATGACAACAAAAACATCGAAACCTTTAGGACCTTGTACTATATTCTGGAACACACCACCAGATTCTGGAATTGGCTACAATAATCGAGGAACACCCGGAAAAGCCTAGAAATGAGAGAATCTTCTAAACATAATAATAATCTAGAAGGTTCGATAATCCAGTTTTTGGGTATAATTACGAAATTGCGCCGCGGCGCAGGAAGAGTTGTCGTGTTTGACAGTTTATTTGGTTTCGAAGTCGGCCGCTTGACCAGTCGTGAGATAATCGAAGCGATAAATAAAGCGAAATAATCGAGCGAAGTACCTAATTGGCGACATAATCCAGAGCGACTTCTATGTGCGAGAATTGAATATTCTACGAACGATACATACGTGTTACCCAGCGATAATAACGATTTTATATACGAGTGATATATTATAGATAAAAGAATAGCATTAAGTTTAATTCGCGTTAAGTGAATCTCGATCACTAGGCGAGAGTCCTAACCACAAGACCAGCAAGCTACTCTCTATTTACATATTTTATATATATTTTTTGTTAATTTTAAATTGTGTTTATTTTTAATAAGCGATTATTGTTTTTATTTCTTATTAATGTTCTTTTTTTAAGTAATGTTTAAACTGTACGAATTTCTCTTTGTTTTCTATTATTTTTTTCAATGGTACTATGCCTCTTACGCATATAACAAAATTTAAAAAAATAAACCTAAATACGTTTTACATGTTTGTCTATCCTTACAAGATTTACACGAACTTTAATGAAGTTCTTGAGTGGCCGTAGCCTGTACCCAGCTTCATTACACAGCTTTGTATACTCACTTCTGATACGTTTCAAATTAGCTACCTGACTCAGAACAACTGACCGCCACCGTGTCAACGGGGTGGAATTCACCCCTTGAGCTATGCGGCGCAACCTTGCTCACTTCGTCAAGTTCTCTCCGTTTCATCGTAATTGTCCCATAACGGTTTTCGCGGGCGAGCCTTCCCCAGTGTCAGGGACCAATAGGGAATAATAATTAGCCGGGTCTTTTGAAGGCGAAGCACCGAAGAAAATTAGGTTAAAATTAATACATTAGAAGTCTTATTTAGCTCTAAGAAAGCATAATGATTCCCCCGATGCTTTTGAATTACCTTCGCATTAAGACCCCTAAGGAAGTAATCAATAGGGATTCGACTAATAATTATCCTAAAATGGTTACATTTTACCTATATTGAAGAACATAGTTATATTAAGTCAGAAAATAATGGTATATGTTAATTTTATGTCCACTAGAAAGTTTTTTTTACGACTGGACTGGTATCGTAAATTCTTGAAAAGTTGCGAATAACATTTTTCTGTAAATGCCGTCCGTGCGACCGCTACGCAATCAGTCTTTGATTGTCTTTTAACCAGAGCGATATTAGCAACGAAGCGAGTGCAGTGTGACCAGCGTGTTTATTCCAGCGATAGTAAATAAAGGAAGTACCTACCACGGACGAGAAGATTTTCTGCGTGCGAATATTAAAAGTAATTTTGTAGAAAGTAATCAATAAAAAACTAACCCATAAAAACCGAGTTTTTATTATACTCCCTTTCTCATTTACTAGTGGAAACTGGTTTGGCGCTTAACCTACGCGTTGGGCTTCGGTCGGGCGACGCTACGAAAGGGAGTAGTAAAAAATTACCAAAAATCAAAAATTATTCTATAATCAGGCTTAGTGTCTACCAGACGCGTCGTAGTCTTTCTATACAACTTACTCAATTATATGAAAATAAAATTTGAAATATTTAAAAGTAAACTATAATTATTATTTTTTTAACGAAAGTTGGATAGATCTTTTCGATTGTCACCACAAGTCTGCTTGCAATGTTTCAGCTCGATTGGATCACGGGAAAAGGGTTAAAAATCGATCCAAAGTTTTTGCATCAATCAATCAATCAGACGCCACGAGTTAAAATAAGGCCCGGTTGCGCCATCCAAAGTAAAGGTAAAGTTTTAGTAAAAAAGTTACATGAGTAACGTTTTTTACTAAAACGGGTTGCGCCATCTATGGTAAAAATATTTAACTCGCCGAAGTACATACATCTGAGTAACTTTTTTTTACTCTCCAAGATAGATGGGTAAAGGTAAAAACGTTGGTAAAAAAAATGGCCGTCCTCTCACAGCTGATTTGAAAATGTGACATTTATCCATATAGGTACTTGTCATTTGAATTTTGTCGCTGTCATTTTCGTATTGAAATTTGTAAATATTTAAATGAATCTTTTAATTTCGCGTTATTTTAGCGATGGTTTGACGTTTGTTTGGTTTGTTTTATAGAATAAAGTGGTTTGTTTGAACTGGTTTTGAACCGCAAAAGTACGTATTGCCAGTGGTGAAAAACTGAAATAAATCAAATTCCATAGACAAATGCGGTATTTGAGGTTTATTCCGCTTGGCACCCTATTAGCCTTATGATTGGTTTGACAGCGGTAAAAAAGCTGTTTGTGCAACCCGAAATCGAGTTTACTCTGAGCTGAGGGTAAAAAAATTTACTCGGGTCAATGTTACTCGAACCAAATTTACTTCTGCTGGCGCAACCGAGCCTAAAGGGAGTAAAAAAGTAACCCAGAAAAACCAAGTTTTTATTATACGCTCTTTCTTTTTAAAATATAACAACAATTATAGACGAATTAAAACATATAACATAACACTAAACTTACAGTAATTTAATATATTTCTAAAATGTCAGATGTTTTGAGCTTTGATAAGACAATTCATGCTTTGAAGATTAAATTCTAAAAACATTTGTCAGTCAATTTAGATTTCCGACATTCATAGTGAAGTACCTATTATGCATATCGACGGAGTAATTCAAATTTAGAAAATGTTCCGCGACGTTATCGGGCCGCCGTAATCAAACTTTTCTAATGCTTCCATTTTGAAAAAACTAATAAAATTTCTAAAAATGCGAAATTATACTATAATTATAATTTTTTTAACGAAAATTTGAGAGATCTTCTTGATCATCGCCACGAGTCCACTTGCCAAGTTTCAGCTCGATTGGATCACGGGAAAAGGGTCAAAAATCGATCCAAAATTTTTGTTGACGGCAAGCAAGCAGACGCCACGAGTTAATATAAAGGGAGTAAAAAGAGAGTGAATCACTGCGAAATAAGTGTAAAAATAAGTGTATAGAATATTCTAGAAACATTTAGTAACAATAAATTTAAGTACAGTGTTTCGATTTAATTTGTGCCCAATGATTTCTTAAGTAATAAATAAAATAGTATTATTTACAAAATTATTTTAGTGTTTTCATATGTCTTCCAAATCTCCCTGTAACAGTATAAATTAATTATATCTCGGATAATGTAATTTCTTCATTAGTGTCTTCTTGCATTTTCATCTCAAATCGTTCATTTTTATTTGCTTAGTCACCTCTCAAGACGAAGAAAGGAGACGTTATATGGTGGCGCGCTGTCCGCTGGATGCTGAGGGTGTACCATTCTTCCTCCAGGTAATCTACTTAAGTTCCCTGTCCCGGCTGGCTGGCTTCCCGCCATCTCCCCCGGTCTTCGGGGATTATGCGGACAGATGTGTTACGGTTAGTGAAATCCTTTCGCCAACATTTTTCATTTGAATTTAACTTGAAGTATTCCTTGGGGAGTAGATAATTTAATATTCGCCCTGGTGTGAGTACTGTGAACGTACGGCTAATTGGATTATTATCGTGAACAAATTTAATACTCGCTGGTTTGGCAGAAGTTTAATTATCTCGTGGTATGAATTTTGCAATTTGCTGAATGTATGTATGTAAATGATATTAAGGTTGCGTGTTTGTGTGAAGACCAATGCCCATCTTTCGAAGCATGATCTCCCTGTAAATTTTATGTGTGGTGCGTAAATGTGTGTGACAACAGATAGATGTGAATGAATAGCGAGATGGATATACAGATGACCAGAAAATACTCACGGTTGGTTAAATGTTGAATTTATTGAACGTTCAGGTTACAGTGGTGTAGTTCACGGAATATGCCTTATATGCCCCATTGAGGTCATCAAGACACAGTGCATTATTCTATTATAGTGGAAATGTCAGAACTAATGCATTAGCAAACTCTGTAATTCCCAGATTACACTCATTAGGGAATGAACATGCAGAGGCGGCTGACATTTTTGCTGATAATATAACTGTATTTAGGACAAAGCTGATACAATTCTTTACATCTCAATGAAATGGAAATGGTTTATAAATTTTTCTGTTTTTTTATTTTACCTTTTAACTATTATTATTTGTACCTTTAACTATATTATTAATTTACCTTTTAACAATTCTTATTTGTACCTTTTATCTGTATTATTATTTTATCTGTCTTATGATATTTCTTTTTAAATTAATATTCTGTATTTTTGTAAAAGCCCATTAGGGTGTTAAATAAATAAATAAATAAATACAAAGAATATTACGACTGTCTCGTGCGGCGTTTGAAATGGACGGGCCGCGGGAGAACGGCACATCGGCACCGCGGTCTACCATTGGTGGGGCGTCTCAAGCGCGATTGGTCCATTGGCACGCTCGAGGGACTAGAGTCCGGGTAGGCCTAGCCGGGTAGAAATTTTGCAAGCTTTTTGATTAAATTGAAGCTGACCGTATAGATGAATTTGACTGTAATCCAGTCAGGATCGATGAAACCATATTCAGTATCGTTTATTAGTAAAACAACTCTTCAATAGCTATATTCATTATTGGTTTGGCACTAACTTGACATGGAATGACATGATTGATTTATATAAATAAATGAAACGATACAATTTCATTAATTTTACAAACTCTAATAGCCTGGTACAAAACTTTATCAACAATATAAATAAAATCGAGCTTATTAGGAATCGTAATTTTGACAAACATATATGGAATCCTGGGTCCAAACGGATCCAACAGCAAACTTCTAATTTCCTAATAATTGTTTTTATTTTAGTGAATTTTATTTAGGAGTGCAATAAAACAAGATAAGAGATTTTTTTTTAAAAGATAAATCAATTTATGTTTAACAACATGCATAAATAACTTTAAATTATAACTCTCCAATATTTTAGTAACAAATTTCAGTCCTAGAGTTTAAGTTTGTCTTAAGAAAAATGAAAAATGAGTCTTACTAAAAAAATATAATAAGATAAATATTTATCAGTTACTCTATATATGGCACTTAGTACGTAACACATTATTTCTCAAAAGCTTTCCAAACATTTGTAGAATTTTCTAGATTATTCGGAAAACTTCGACTGTGTGCGGTTTCTGTTAATTTATCATCTCATGATAATATTGATAAAGGAATTTTGATGTGCCCTTGTTTGGAGATGTTGATTTTACATTGAAAAATTCAACATTGTGTGATTTTTCGTGAACGTTTTTTTTAAATTTTTAAATTTAATCTTGTATTTTCTATACATATTTTAATAATTGTATAGTATTCAAGAATTTTCTTTATAATTAGGTTTATATTAGTCTAAACTAATACAAATAGACGAAACATCTGTAAGAGGACGTGGATATCTAAAGAAAATTTACAATCTAAACAGACGCAATTTTTCAGACATTTGCAGACATTTTTCATCTGTCTTCAATCCATTGACACCAGGGGCGTGCAGTGGGAACATCTCAACATGACTTTTACGAAAGCAATTATTTGGTAAAATAATCGGAATACAACGTATATTTTGTAATTTTTGTATCACAATTATTATCATAGTGTTCATATTCTGTCGTATAAATATTTAATTTCTAATTTTTTTCAAAAATATGTCATTACAAAAAGTCACGCTTCAATGTTCCCACTGCATGCGCCTGATTGACACTACACACATACATCGTTGAGATAATTCTGTTACAAGTTTGCCCTCTTTTCTGGACTCGAATAGATTTTAAGGGCATATTCACGTCAAAAAAATTTCAGTCAACCCTTGCCTTTAGTGCTCTGTGAAACGGAAGAGCAGGTCCTCCGAAGCCTCCGGGGAGGAAAGAGCCTTTAAGTGCACTCTCTCGCAAAAAGGTCGGCCGTAACTTAGCGGGCGGACGGCACGAGAGCGGAAGTGCATAATGCATTATACACCGAGAAGACCTGCAGCGCAAAGTGAAGATGCAGGCTATTTTCCGGTGCAAGGGACACAATTTACTGTTTTAGTTCAACATGCACACATAGTGGATACCTATTGCACGTAAATGCTTCCTTAGCCACAATGTGACTTTAATGGTTCATGAGATTTTCGAATAAACTTAACAGATGTTTTAATATGTTAGAAAATATAGAGGTGTCACATTTTTTATGAGATTATGAGATTTTTTTTGGGTCGCAATCCTAGGATTGTTTTGCAACAAGCATTTGATTCCTCCACTCCTCTGTGTCACCTGCCAGCCTCTTCATTTCTTGGTATGTGCTACAGCGCACATTTCTGTAAATCTTGTCTACGTAGCTTAATCTCGGGCGACCTCTATGGTTGTTGCCTTCAACATTTCCCTCGACGATGGTAAAAAGCAGGCCCGGATGCCTTATATTATGGCCTATCCTAATTGCTCGTTGTTGGACGATTCTGTTCGCGAGCCGCCTCTTTTCGCCCACTCTGCTCAACACCTCGTCGTTATAATATATCTGAAACAACGAGATATGCCATGCGCCTGTAGCACCACATCTCAAAGGCCGCTAGCCACCCGGACATGCTCTGGACGATGTTTCATGTTTCGCTGCCATACATCAGCACACTCCGGACAAGAGTTTTAATCAAGTCCTTTCTAACCTTTAAATCAATGTTGGGGGATTCATGGATCTTGGATTTTTTGTTGAAGGCGACTCTTGCTTGTTGTATTCTGCTTATGATGTCTGCCTCTGGGCGGCCATCTTGAGAAATTCTACTACCCAAATATGTGAATTCTTTCATTTGTTTGATAGCGACGTCACTCAAAACTACATTTGTCGACACCTCTTCTCTTCCAACAACCATGCACTTTGTTTTGTCTTTGTTTATTTTCATGTTGTATTTATCTGCCAAAACAATCTTTCTTAGAGCCTCGTTCAATTCTTGTTCTGACTCCGCAAGCAATACAATATCGTCGGCATATCTAATCATGAGATGAGATTATTACACACCATTATGAGAGATGAAATAATTATACATTTTATACATCATTTAGATGAGATTATTATACACCATTGAGATGAAATAATTATACACCGTTATGACATGAGATTTTTGAATAAACTTTACAGCAAAGGATTTAAAATTAAAAAATATATATAGAGGTATCATTACCAGTGGCGTAGATGTTGCATGATACTATGTTATGGGAATTAAAATGTTTCGACATAGATGACTTTCCTGTGGTTGCTCTTACGGTGGAATGGGTGATCGTTGCACGATGTAAAGTGACCACTTAAGCCAACTAACACAGGTCATGATCCCTGTGACCACCCTATAAAGACTTCTATATTTTATATATTTCCCATAAAAGCTTCTTTTCTGTGGCACATCTTTGATTTATTTGTATTAATGATTTATTTTTTCTTTTTCCTTATTTAAAGCGGCACTTCACCCTGCGACCCTGAAATTGAGATAGAAATTTGATGATTTTTTACAAGATGGTTATTATCAGGTGGCTTTTATTGGCACTTAATATTATTAAACTATTATTTAATTTGAACATTTTTGGAAAAAAAATGACCACGTGACTGAGACGCATCTTTCTAACTTTCGTAAGTTTATCTGAAACAGAAAAAAAGTTAATGTATTTATTTAGAAATGAAATATATAAATCGTACTATAGAATGAGCAATTTGAAAGAAATGTAGATACTTATAAAACCGTTATTAAGAAATTGAATAACTTAATTGTTTATCGGGTAAAAAATCCGTACCATGGCTATGCCTCTTCCGACAGGCAATGGAATTTTGGTCCTGTATATTGGAAAATGAAACAATCTATGGTAATGCTGTCTTAGGTAATCAGGAACATACAAAACATGATCTTGCAGAAGGTCATTGATTCACCCATGACAACGTAGAGGTACTCCATACATGTATGCAGAAAAGGAATAAAACTAGACATTTTCGAAAATTTATAAATCAATTTTAACAATATTAATAAACTCAACATTCAAACACCCTACATTACATCCCCCCTCTTGTCCATATTAGCCCCGCCCCGCAAACCTATCCCTTCCCACCACCCCACTCCCACACCAGACCCGACAAGTAGTCAATTGTCT
This sequence comes from Agrypnia vestita, assembly GCA_016648135.1. NCBI lineage: Eukaryota > Metazoa > Arthropoda > Insecta > Trichoptera > Phryganeidae > Agrypnia > Agrypnia vestita. The sequence continues at coordinate 14,144 of JADDOH010015339.1, forward strand.
TAAGATTTAGTTTAGTTTATTACAGAAGATGACGCGTAAGCGTCGAAAACATTATACTTAAAACATTTTAATTAAAGTATTATAGTGAGAAGAAAACAACGTTGTTATTTTAATTTCATAAAAATATATTACAATGAAATTCCACAAAGTTTGTCACGATAATTTCGAAACATTAGAATTATTATTATTATTATTAAAGGTATTAAACGGAAAACGATATTAAATTCACTAAAACTTACGAGTTCATTAATAAAAAATAGCTTTTTTTTAAAATTAAAAATCATCAGTGCAGCTCTCCTAGACATTTTGGTTTCACAACAAAACTAAATACCATAAAATAATGTATTCAGATCGATAGCCTATTTGTGTATTTCAAAATACTGGGTATTTTGGTTACCAATCTTCCTGGAAATACGTCAGCCTTGACACAAATTATTCTGGACACACGTCCACCCAATGTTCAAATGAATTTTATATCAATTCCCCAGCAGCGGCTTGGTGCAAGTTTCAAACTGTTAATAATTCAACTATTGGGGAACCATGGGATACGGTGTACGTAGCCTGAATTGTAATTTACGTCTAGTTAAAGGGCGGTCAGGGAAGCTGTAGGTGCGAAGATCGATTTCTACAATTTAATAACATTGTCGAGACCATTAATGATGTCAACACTTACACAGCACAAATATTAAGTTAAGATTTGAGTTAAGATTTGAGATGTCTGAATAATCATCGTTTATCTGAATTTGCAAATCATTTATTAGAAAATGATCACGGTTTTGATAAAAATGTAGGACTTTGTATTTTACACATAAATAATTTTGGTCTGAAATTGAATAATTTAGAATCATTAGAAATTAGTAAAGCATGCAATAATAAACAAAATATGATTAATAATCAATTGAATTTGACTACTAGCCTACTTCAAAAATTTCAAAAATTCAAAAACTTTTTCCAATAATTACGAGTAATCGAGAACTACAGTAATAATATATTTTTTAAATAATTTTTCAAATAATTTGGAAAAACAACATATAAAAGACATTTCATTCGAATTTTTTGACAGTTATACAGCACCCTGATGATAGAATGGTAATTTATGAAACATGGTGGTGAAAAAAAAAAAAACTCACATAAAAGTAGATTTATACAAATAAAATAATCAATGTTTAAAAAAAATGTCAATTTACAATGTTGCTCAATCAATTGAAAAAATATATTGGGTATTCCGCAATGGCGTGAATATTCCGAAATGTGGCATTCTCTAGGAAAGCCGAAAAATAATAGGTCGAGAAACAATGTATCAGCATGATGTGGGCAAAAAATATTACCATCGTAAATTACTTTACACAAATTACATCGCAGCATGACTTTACGTTACCAATTATTTGGAAAAAAATCGGAATACAACATATATTTCATAATATTTCTATAACAAATGTTATCATAGTATTCATATTTTGATATACCATAAAAATGTGTGCCATAAATTTTTGACTTTTCAAAGCAAGAAAACACTTTTTGGCTTGACATTATAAGAAATTTAAGAATAAATTAAATACCATGTTTTAAACCACTTTATTGCTATATATTTGTCAACTAGTTTCGGTTGGACTCAACCTTCTTCAGGACAATTATAATATAGTCCATAATATACGTTTACAAAAAAGTCATGCTTCAATGTTCCCACTGCACGCGCCTGGTTTACATATTTCAGTGGACTTTCTTACCAATCTAGGTTTTGTGTGTTATGTGTTACAAGGGCGCTTTACACTAAGGTTGTTTAGTCCTACACTAGTATTTAATTTAATGAAAGGATTTTACAAAAAGGTGCGTTTTAAGTGTTTTTTTAAACACTGTTTCTGATGCACTGTTCCGTGTTACGGAGGGAATAGAGTTCCATGCCTTTGGGCCTGCCACCGGAAATGCCCGTTCACTATTTCCATAATAATAATAAGTCCAAGTTGACAAATACTAGTAATCTTTCAGTAGTGTTATGTAACATTTTTCAGCTGAAGCACAAAATTTTCTATTTACTAGTTTCCAATACCGTAAATAACTCGACTTACAAAATTGTCCATAAATCATTCGAACTTAACAAACATCCCACCTTCTGAAACTGGAGATAAAACGATTAAAGGCTGACCTTCTGACTTCCTCAACCCTTCATCTATTTTAGTTCAGGGAATCAAAAAAATACTAGATTTAAGTAATTGGTCTAGAAGTTTTCCATCCCTATAGAATACAGAACGTTTTATTTTTCTTCCGATAAGCTAAATGTCTCATTAATGAACGAATTAGAAGTTAATTTAATACTGGGTATTCATGCAAACGCATAAACATATATATATATATAAAGAAACCCGTGTTTCCCTACCCGCCAAGTTTTCTCCACAACCAGCCATAACCACCCACCGGTGGTTACGGTAGTGGATAGCCCTTGGTGTCACATCGAAAATATGCGAGTTTGGTGGGGGTGGCTGTGCGTGGGTGGGAGTGGGTGAAGACAATGTGCTTTCGAGCACATTGTTTTGTTATGGGAAGGCCGCAAATGCTTCAGATTGTTTCAAAATAGGCGCACTGACTGTGTCGGTGAGTCTAGAATGTTCCGGAAAAAACTGATCTAGAAAGTTCTGGAAGGAGAAGGCTCTAGAAAATTCCCGAAAGTTCTATCAGGTTCTAAACTGAGTGGCGGAATGTGTCGGTGTATCTAGAAGGTTTCTGTTCATTCGAATTTCATGGAGAATGTTCTAGAAGGTTCGTGAAAGTTCTATGACGATCCAAACAGTGTTCTAAAAATCTACGCGTGCGAAGCCGCGCGGGCACAGCTAGTCCATTATAAAATGTGTGATATAAAAGCAAGGCGACAAAAATCGAGGATTATTAATTTAGAATATAGTTTATTCGGGATTTTATAGAAAATATAACCTATACATTTATAAGAAACATGATTTTGGAACGTATAGAGGGATAGATACCTTAAACTAGCATTTTTTTTCATTTTTTGGATATTGCTCCCTCTGCTTTTATACCGCACATATAATAATAATACTTTTAAAAGAAAATGATATTCAATTTTAATTTAATCCTCAACATTAATATTTATTATAATTAATATAAATTAATAGAAACCACGTAAATACCTTAATAATTAAATTACACAAATCACTCTACAAGGGTGCCTCATTGTCAAAGGAAGAAGAAATTATTCTCTAAAACTTATTTTAATTTTATATTATGTTCCAGGAATCTCTTAAGAAGATTTATTTCGTGAGTTCCATCCTCTAGAATAAGCTACTTAAAAATATTTGACAAATCCTACAAAGGATACGTTAAAATTAAATTTTGAATAGACAGAATATAGGACTTTGTGCGCCTGTACATTTTTTTCTTTAAACCACAACAGACAGGCAGGGTAACTCTGATTGTTCAATATCGTTTATTCATATATTTATTCATGCTTTTACATTATTTATTAAAAAACTAGCTGTGCCCGCGCGGCTTCGCACTCGTAGATTTTTAGTACACTGTTTGGATCGTCATAGCAGTTTCGCGAACCTTCTAGAACATCCTTCTTCGAATTTATCGAATGTACAGGACCTTCTAGACACACCGACACATTCCGCCACTCAGTTTAGAACCTTATAGTACTTTCGGGAATTTTTTAGAACGTTCTCCTTACAGCGGATTTTTCCGGAACCTTCTAGACTTGCCGACACAATCGGTGAACCCATTCTGGAACAATCTGAAGCATTTGCAGCCTTCTCATAATAAAACAATGCGCTAGAATGCACATTTTCGTCACCCACTTCCACCCACGGTCAGCCACCCCCACCAAACTCGCACATTTTCACCATTGGGACACCAAGGGCTATCTACCACCATAACCACCAGTGGGTGGTAGTATCTGATTGTGAAGAAAACTTGGCGGATAGGGAAACACGGGTTTCTTTTTATATATTTTGTTTGTGGTTAGGACTCTCGCCTCGTGATCCAAAGGTCGCAGGTTCGAATCTCATATATTGACTAGCTATTCATACGCTTTGCACGTGTTAAGGATTAAGTAAAAAATTAGTTTCTTGTAGGATAAAAGGTTCCATTATTTTGAAAAGCCTCTAATCAAAACAATGAGTAGCTTGTTGGTCTTGTGGTTAGGACTCTCGCCTCGTGATCCAAAGGTCGCAGGTTCGAATCTCACTCCAGACAAGCAAGTTAGTCCTATTTTCATAGCACAAGCGTTTAGCTTAATTTGAAAATGGTATATTGATGTGCAATGAATTCCGTGTTCGCATCTCTATTTAAAAAAAAAAAATGTTTCCATTTGATCCAGGTTGGGATGGATGGGACGTCCGGGAGGGAGATGTCGCAAGTGTGGAAAAATACATCTCGTGTGCACTTTCCTTGTTCTTCAAATAACATAAAAAAATTCTTAGACACGAGATTGCATGTAATCAAGCATTTTACAGCACATTTTAAAAATAAATTGGAAACTTCTGTAAAGATCTCGGAAAACCGAATAGATTCTGGAATCATCGCGACGCGACGCGACTTTAACCCACAACTATAATGGAATCGACCGGATACTGCGCAATCAGTGAGTTGTTGACCGCGGGCAAAACACCATAGAAATCCATAGACAAACGTAATCATGCGGCATGTGTTGTCAGGGCGTGTGTGATCAAACGATAGATTTCGGGCGAAGTACTTACGTATGAAAATTGAACGGAATTTTCTAGAAAGTGATCGAAGCGATAGAAACAGCGTTGATTAGTGCGAGTTAAGAAACGTAAAATAATAGTGTGTGAGATATTCTAGAAACTTTTAGTGACTATTAATTAAAAAAGATTGTTTCCATTTAATTCGTGTCCAGCGACTTTTTTCGTAGTAAATAAAAATATTTAATAGTTTTCAGTGTTTCATTTGCCTCCCACAGTCATATACCATGATACAGCTGGTAAGTGGATTATTTACAAAATTCAATATTGAGGATCATATTTTTATTCTTTTCAAAATGCACTTTCCATAATATTTTTTACAATATTTTAATCTACATATATTTCATTATAGATAAATATCTCACTTAAACATTTTAGAATTGTATCTACTTTATGCAATTGTGAATTGTTTGATTCTTTGCCAAATACAAATAAACTTAAACGTTGTGTTTCAAAGAACAGGATTAAAACTAAGTGTTATTTTTTTAAAAATATTTATTGGTAAATATATTGTCACTAGTCGCACCGGTAGGAAAACAAATGAAAACTGATTTTTCATTAATTACTCGAGAATCTTCCACTTGTCTCTGGAAATTTTAATTCACGTCTTTTATCGCTATCTTTGTGATTTCTCACAGCTTTCAAACTCAAAAATGTCTGATGGCTCGCCGTTTTTATGCCATTTGTCATTTCGCGAATGTTCTGGTATAATTATTTGCTTTCAGCTACCTAGTAGTTCTTTCTACACTATTTCTAATGGTCGAATTCTTCTTCTCGATTTTTAAAAGCTTGTGACATTATGTAATTTAATGATTGTCCTATTGGACTATAATTAGATGAAGTATACAAATCCGTTAAAAATATTGTGCAATTGATATTAAGATAGATAATCATTTTATTTTTGGGTCTTACACACTTTGTTTCTCAATCTTTTCATACATTATGCTTTTATACTTTTTCAGCATTTTAGTGATCATTCAGAAAAACTTTAAAATAAGTTAGGAGAGTACTCTGTTAGATATCAACAATGTTTGGCCTGTAATGAGGATTAATGTGAGTAAGTGTCTTCTGTAGCAAATATGTTGCTAGAATTATCCCGATGTGTAATTTCCTGGAGAAACTCCGGGAACGTGTCGCCGTGGTAGCTGAGTAAATACGATTAATTTGTTACTCAACCCTTTGGATGGAAGCTTATGTAGGAGAACAATACTAGCCGTTTATTATGTATCATTTTAGTAGAATTGCTAGGTAAATTATTTATCAGAACAATAAACAATATCAAATTCTTGGAAGAAGCTACACACCGGTGTGTTAGAGTGGCACTCCAAAACAGCCGATTTGAACAAGTGGGGCAGCCCCTACAATGACATGATGCTTCACTACCTCAGGAGCTTTCGTAAAAAGGGAGAAAGGAAATCAAAAACTGGATACAGACATCACCGATTAAAAAGCAGAAACAGGCATAATAACATGAAAATCTGAGCTTCCGGTGACACTCACTGAGTGTCAGTTTTTTTAAGTAACTACCTAGTTTTTTTTATGGCTATTAAAAGCAGGCAGGTTTGTGATTGTTTGCATCCTGAAAAAAATTAACCCATAAGAACATATTTGGGCTGAAACTTAAATAAAAGATAGGATCCTTCGGTTGAAATCAAATGCCGCGTAGAGTAAGCTCGTGCAACCTTTATTCGCTTGAAAAAGATGCTCTGCAGTCATGATCTCAACCTAGGATTACGAATTCGAATGCTCAGATGCTATGTATTATCATATGGAATGGAAGCATGGACGCTTACCGAAGAACTGATAAGGCGATTTGAGGCATTCGAGATGTGGATATACGGAAGAATTCTCAAAATAAGCTGGATGGATAGAGTTTCGAATGAAGATGTTATGGCCCGGATAAATAAAGAAAAGGAAGTTATTAAAACTCAATATCTAGGACATGTGATGAGACATCCAGAGAATTACGAGATCTTGCATCTCATAACAGGGAAAGATTGCCGGAAGTCGGGACCCTGAAAGAATGAAGACTTCATGCCTGAAAAACTTGAGACATTGGTTTGGCCAGTCTACTGTGGAGCTGTTCCGGGCCGCAGTAAACAAAGTCCGCATAGCCAACATGATAGCCAACGTCCGTTAAACGGACAGGGCACAAGAAGAAGAAGAACATAATTTTTACTATAAAGCCTTTACATGCGATGTTTTCATTTTATTGTAGTTTTGTTTTCTTGACTAAGATATTTCTTGTATCGCATTGGTATTAAAGTAAATTTAAGGTAATCAGATAAATCGTTTCATCAGTACTCAGCTTCAGTAACAGTAGTAAAAATAAAATGGCAACAATGAAAAATTCAGTTATTCGATTCTTTTTTTGGATGGGAAGACGTAAGGAAATCTTGGTTGCATAACTGTATCACTAGGACCACTAGGCAAGAGTCTAGTAAGAAGCTACGCTTTACTAGCTATTGGTTCTATTTTAAAACACATTCAAGTAGTTCGATGACTACTTGAATGTGTTTTATGACTGACGTCCTGGTAAAGGTCTCTAAAGTCGAAATATCTAATTTTATAGTTGTGTTGATTTACAGCACAATTCTTTATTCTATGTGGTCACTTGCATCAAAAATCTTAATTTTATTTTCTACATTATTACTAGTTTTTAAGGCAAGGAGTGATCGTAGGTTGAAAGACTTGTGTTGCCGGTTGAGTTTTCGTATTATTTTTTTGTTAAAAGGAAGAAACGTTGCAGTCTAAGACTGAAAACATGCGTGGTGGAAGGCTCTCGCGAGACGGGATCGTAACAAGGCCGACGGGTGTAGAGGCTTGATGATAAGTGACAGTGGACTCTTTTTCTTCAGGTTTTAGCCCCTTCGTATACCTCTGATAATGCAAATGTACAAGGTTTCTGACAAAGTTGAACCACCGTAGACGTCTGTGAAGATGCTCCGGCAGCTATCCGTATTATTGTTATTAGTACCAAATACGGAAGGCGAGCAATGTCACAATACACTTGAAGAGCGTATTCTGTTCGTATTCACTCGTTTCCTGTCGTTCTCAGCTCATGTGTGGACCATCCATAGGAAAAACTTACGTAAAATAATCTAGGTGTATTCAATATGTAACAAATTTATGCGAATACTACTCTTAAATACACATACAAACACAAAAATACACAGTTTAAACCAACTTAAACAATAATTACCACACGGTCAAACAAACTCAATCTACAAATCCCATGGTTACATACAGTTGCCGGCAAACTTCTTGAAATTTTTTGGCGTAGTGGGGGAATGCGCAGAACACAAAATTTGGGTCTCTTGGTGGAATGGTACATGCGCAAACTTCCCCCCACTACATCGTAAAATTTCAAGATGTTTGCCGGCTCCTGTACCACGTATGGAAAAAGGAACTATAACTATTTTGGACCCAAATTACTTAATTGCATGCTTGATGAATTAAAACAGCCCGGGCCAACCATAACTTACAACCCTAACTTAAAATACAAAATAAAACAGTGGAAACGAAAAAGGGGACAAATAAAATAGGCACACTTACACAAAAACACTAACACACTATAATCTCATATATGATATATTAGGTCCTTACATATGAAATTGGCGTTTAGTATGGGAGGAACATAAAGCCGATATTTTTATTATAAATATTTATTAAATCAAAGTATGTACCATTGCTATCTATGCACTTTTGCCATCTCATAGGTAGTTCATCGATCCTTTTACTAAAAAAACCATTCGGACGGGAATCAATAAAATCTTTGAAGGCGGTTTGGACTGCCTCATCGGAGTTGAATTTTTTCCTTTGCAAGAAGTTATCCAAATTTCGAAAAAAATGGTAATCTGTTGGAGCAAGGTCCGGAGAGTACGGTGGATGTCTTAGACATTCCAATTGAAGCTCCTCTAATTTGGTAGCCGTCTGTTGTGCAGTGTGTGGTCTAGCGTTATAATGAAGCAGCAGTGGCCTAGGGCGATTAACCAGCCTCGGTTGTTTAGCAGCTAGCTTTTCCATCATGGTTTGCAGTTGCTGACAATAGACATCTGCCGTAATCGTCTGGCCAGATTTAAGAAAGCTGTAGTGAACGACACCAGCACTAGTCCACCAAACGCTCACAAGTAACTTTTTTGGAGTGAATTTTCGCTTGGGGCATGGTTTGGCTGGTTCGGCAGGGTTCAGCCATTGCGATGAGCGCTTCCGATTATCGTACAGGATCCACTTTTCATCGCAGGTAATGATTCGATTTAAAATCCCTTCATTATTGTGCCGGTTGAGTAATGCAACGCAGCAGTCAACGCGCGTTTGTTGATTTACTTCACTCAATTCGTGAGGTACCCACCTTTCAAGCTTTTTCACCTTACCAATTTGCTTCAAGTGGATTAAAACAGTTTTATCACTAACACAGCAGCCTGCACTAACGCGGATGTGGTTTGGCCTATGGATCCGCTTCCACAATAAGGCCCTTCAATTCTTCATTAATCAACTTTTGTCGCCGCCGTCCACGGGGCTTGGTTCTGCAGTTCGAAATTTCAGAACGAAAACGTTGGAACAAAAAACGCCCTTTGTTTTCTTTTGCGGCACCGTCGCCATACACATCATTAATCCTTCGAGCCGTTTCTGCAGCACTGGTGCCACGGTGGAACTCGTACTCGTAAATAACGCGATATTTCAAGTTTTTCATTTTGTAAACTGAGTGATGCAAAGAAAAAAACAATTGAGGAAAAAACAAATGAATTATAATTTTCAAAACACAAATACATTAGTAAATAGCTGTATAAATTTGGATTTGGAATTCCTAACGAAAGAGAAGATATTTGAGATCAAATTTGCCA
>JADDOH010015340.1:0-19628 GCA_016648135.1 Agrypnia vestita
AATGTACACATAGAGGTAACACTTGCCTAGTAATCTAGTGGTCGCGGGTTCGGGCCTCACACCAGGCCAGCAATTAAGTACTATGTTTAATAGCACAGTTCATAGTATCTAGGGTGGAAAGTCAAAAGGGCGTTAGTGATTATTTCGAACTTTACAGGAAAGAAAAATAATGTTTTGTCGATCTGATATCGTCAATATTTATTTTACTACTAAGCGATTTCCATATGTGTTTTGGATTAAAAAATAAAGAAATCGTTTAATAATAAAAGAATCATTGACGAATTCAGATTGATATAACTTTATTTTGCTCTCCTGTAATGTTTGAAATAATCACTATCAGGCTTTTGGCTTTCTACCGACGATATTGAGATTATTCATGTGACACGTATTCCGAATAATGCATACCTTTTTTTCTTTTTAAATAATAAAATTGCACATTCTTTTATAACCTAACATAAACTAAAATGTGTTTTTTCCGCGAATTTTTTCATGATGTAATAAACGCAATACATGAAATATATGAGTATATACGAATGTATACACAAACGACATGCATATACATATAGTTTCTATAAAAATAAATATTTGTAGTTAGTAAAATGGATTGGATAATGTGTCAAACTGTGTTGGACACATATCACTATTTTGTAGTTGAAAATATAGCTATTCTAATACACAGCGTTCCGCGAAAAGTTTTGTTTTTAATTCGCAGTATCCACTATTTACATATAGTTATCTCCAATATAATTTTCTTGTATGTAATATTGACCTCGCAAGAAATCTTCACCATGGAAAACATTGGTTATATTCGAAAGTATCTACTAGTGAACCTATAAAACATGGCATTTCAACTGGAGTTCCTCGATTCCCTAAACGTTAACCTTTTTATCTACCTTATCTTATCTTTTTTAAACATTCTTTACTATCATAAAAATAGAAAAATGCATACATAAAGATAGATTGGCGGTAAAAGTACATTTTTTTACACATCTCCGTACATTTTTGCACAGATGCAATTCCGAGCGGACAGTGCACGGACGCCGATAATATATCCTTTGTTATAATAAAGCACGAGATTAATTTTCATTCTGTATTATAGAAAATTGACATCACAATAATATGAAACCTAGGCCCGAATTCAGAGTCAATACTTAGATGATTTAAAGGTTAAGGAACGCCTTAAAAGTATTATTTTGTATTGAAAATCACGCTTTTAAGTTGTGCCTTATTTTAAATAATTTTGCAAGGTTTTAATAATTTTTTTTTATTTGTACCAAAGCGAATGAATTTTTAATATTCCATATGAGTAACTGTAGTGATACTCCAACATTTTACAGAAAGTGAGTCAGAAATATTTAAAAAAAATGCAAACTTTGATGTGGCTTGTCTCTGTTAACTGTCGACATTTCACAATAAGTAATGAATATTTCGTATTAAAAATTGCAAGAAGGTGACTCCCTCGTAGTTTTTGCTACTAACTACGAATATTGAAAATACCATGCAGAATTCGTGAGCATGTTGAAAAAACTATTTTTTATGAATCTCGCGTACCTAACTGCCATACTGTTTGATGCAACGCCGAATACCCAGGAACACCTTTGACCCACTGCATAATGCATCGCTGTCTGCGCTCATTTTTTTGGTCTGTTCTCCTCCGTTAGTCGTAGATGGAAGCCCGGGCGTCTCGGCCGCGCTGCCTCACCAGAACCGGTCCGGCTGGGCTTTCTCCCGCAGAAGTGGCGCGGCCGAGACGCTGCCGGACCGGCTCCTCCGCCTGGGATTAAGGCCGCCTCGGTTTTGGCGACCAGCTCCTCGGGACCGTCCGAGATCTGGGTCAGATCAAGCAACGACCGTTCTCAAACTTTTAATTGGTGATGCAACGAATACTACTCTCACGAATACGAATATCAAGCACACTATTCTGCGAATACGAATACGAATAATTCAGCAAGGTAATAAATAATACACCACTGTTTTTTTTTTACTAAGAGATTCAAAAAGCACATTTCTTTCATCCGTTTGTACATTCCCAGCGGCCGAATATAAATATCACTTTTTTCACGCTTACGAGAGGTCGTGTTATTAGGTTTAATTTGAAATTATTTTACAAGAGTTAACACAACAACGCAGTTTACACAGAACGGAAATAAAATGGAACGAACAATACGTATTACAAAACAAAAACTACATGAAATTAGCACCTAACCTTATCCATAACCCAACGACACTAGATGAAAGAACTCATGTTATGCTGTGAAACAGTTGACAAATTGAGAACTCAGCAAATTCATTTTTTCTATGTTAGGGGAATCCCCGATAATAGAGTGCGTAGGTGTGTTCGGATACAAGGTGCACAGCAATGATATAATAAACTGTAGATACGTTACAAGCGTGAAATCTTGGCAACTCAAAAGTGAGGTAATTGCCTTACTTGCATTCGTTATCAAACGGACCGAAACAAAACGCCGACTACGAAAACTACGCCGAAAAAAAATTCCCGGGGAAAAAGGAACAGAGTATCGTACACTATTGTAAGAAAGAGTATGTTCTTTTAGTCACCGTGATTTCAAATTACCTGATTTTTACGTGATTACTTGATTATGTGATTTATTGTCTATTTCAATGCAATATTTGCTACATATGAAAGCCGGCTAGTATGGGAATAACGTGTCTATATTATAATACGTCAATGGTGCACAACCAAACCCTAATTTGCGTTGCGTTCAGTTATAAATAGTTTGTTTTTAATATTCGTAATTATATTCGGCAAATACGAGTATTCGTTACATCACTATTTTTAATATTCATCCTAGAGATATACGATCAAAACTACTGAGTTTTACAAAAACACAATGATAAAATAAATCTCCGAGCCCTCGACAGGTCATTCGCAATTGCTTTCTTCGGTGGCCAATAATATACATAACAGCTGTTCATTGTAGCATTCCCTACTGCAAGTGCATCATGTGTATTTCTCTCTGTGCCTGTGAATTATGGACATGTCTGTACAGAGATCTCACAGCTAGTAGCAAAAACTTTACAGGTGGATTCCTGCCTTTGTAATTAGTCGAAAATGACCATGCAACCATCCCCTAATATCAATAGTTATTTATATTAACTATTTATATGACAATTGGAAGTCTTTTATACAAGGGCTAAAACCTGTATGAGCTGGCTTAAATGATCACTACACAATACAATGTATAATATTTTCATGAGGAGGAATACAGATGTGTTTAACATAGTCCCTTCAAATATACAAATTTCCCGTAGCTAGTAGCAGAAACTTTACAGGTGGATTCCTGCCTTGATAATTAGTCGAAAATGTTGAAACAACCATGACCTAATGAGATATGCAACCTCAAAATTTGCATTTTGTTTCAATATTTCTGACTTGTTTTGTGCAAAAGGTTGAACTATCATTACAGTAATTTATACCGATTATGAAAAATTCATTCGCTTCAATTTTTATCATTTTATTCGACTTGTATTAAAGCGAATGAATTTTTCAGTATCGATATAAGTTACTGTAATGATAGTTAATTTTTTTGCAAAAAATAAGTCATACATATTAAAAGAAAAATGCTAACTTTGATATTGCATATAACTCCTTAACTACGATATTAGATCATGGTTGCTTGAACATTTTCGATACATTATCAATACCGGATATCAATCAATTATAAATTTTTTGCTACTAGCTATGAGACATCCTGTACAGATCTTCATTTATATTCCGAGATAAGTGATTATTTATTGTTTGTGTTCTCTTTTCTCATGTGTATCTCAAATACACTTGTTATGTGTATTTGAGATAAAAATATACATAAGTATTTTGTCATAAGTCACATTGTTAAAATGGCAAATAAGATGGGACAAATTTTTAGTTCATGTCACTGAATTTTTCCACACGTTTATACGAAATTTTAATCTAATAATATGCAATGAGTTGCTCAAGGCATGCGCTCGATTTGCTCCAGAAATCTCACGGTATTTGTATTATGCATTTATATTCTGCATCCAAGGTTAATCTGACGTTTGCACATGAAAACACCGAGAACTAGTTAACTGTTTCATATTAGTACTAGCGACCCGGCCCGGTGTTGCCCGGTAGTGTTTGGTCCACGTCTTATTTTTTAAACTCTCCTCTCGTCACATCTCCTAAGATATTTGATCTGCGGTAAATACTTACGGTTAAGGCGGCACATTCACTGCAAATGCATGTTTCGGCATTTTTTTTTTACGAAAATGTGGGTTTTTATTATTAATTTATATTAAAATGTGTACTCTAGACTGCAATTTCTTTAAAGCAATAATTTAGATAGAACCTTTGTTATTATATAAAAGTAATTAACTGAACATTATTTACAATAATTAAGAAAATATAAGCATTAATCGACAGGCCGCGGCCAAAAAAATCGTTTTTAGTGTCCTGGGCGGCGCATATTTTTAATGAATATTTATATGTACGCATAATATGTTTTTTTATACGTATAAAGTATACTTTACTATCTAGAATCCGTACTAAGGAAATTAAGAAATATTCAATATTAATAAAGTTATAATGTTTTACATTTGAAGAAATTTTTACGCTTTTTGTTGATTTTAAAACGCTTTTATTTATATAAAGAGATGATTTTAAACAGTATACCTATTCTATTTACTCCCGTATTTTGAGGCTTTATTCACTAAATAAAAGTTAGTTTTTTTAATAAAAATAACTTAATTATTATTTAAAAATAAAAATTCTTAAGTATGAAATGTGCCAATAAATGACGTAATTATAAAACAGAATGCCGAAACTCTTCCGAAAAATTTGAACATACCTGTTCAAAATTAACTGAATCATTAAAACTAGATTACTGATCATTATTAAATTGAAAACTGTTGAAAGAGTTATGGATTTTTTCACGTATGTAAAACGTGCATCAAAATGCAGACAGCCTCGAATAGCAGTGCACTTTTTGCCTCACTTATCCAAGTGCGAAAAAATATTTATTTTTAATTATTTAATTATAGGGCTTAATTAATTTAATTATTTTAATTCATGTCTTAATTTATAATGAAACAAATGTTTGTTGTGTATTACAACTAATAATGTATTAAAACTTACAAATACGCAATATTTTGAAACATTGAAGAATGCGTATATTCAAAAAATATTTTAAGTGTCCTAATAGATGGTATATTCTTACTTGTTTGTTGATAATCATAGCTTAGCATAGCTGGATAGAATGCGCATGCGCAGCTATGTTCCAACTCAAGGTATACAACATAAACTAGAATTTCCACCAGTGACGGTTTTCCACAAATGAATGAAAAATCTAAAATACACATTTAATACAGTACCCACGTTTTGAATTGCATTATGCTTATATAAAAAAGAGAAAATGTTCAATCACAGTAATAACGCATTTATATCAATTATATTATGAAAAATACATCAGCAAATAGAAAATATGTAAACATAAAATAAAAGCTCTAGGAACATGTGCAATTTTGATAACACCATTTTCAAAAATTGATGTCATCACTTATAAGAATTATTACTCGGAAAACCATCAATATAGCTTTTACTTGGTTTGTTGTGAGTTCATAGTGTGAAAAATTGTGTGCATAATTAAAATTTCACATCCAACGCGTCTAAAGAAATGCAATCTCGAAAAATGTGACAATTTATGTAGCCCTCGTATATAGAGTTACGAATGTTGAAGTTCTCCGGCGTATGTAAAAAGACAAAGAAGTGGTGCAGACCATCAAGATAAGAAAGCTCGAGTGTCTGGGACATTTATGAAAGTACCGAAGTATAGTCTCAACCGACTCATCATCCACGGAAAAATAAATGGAAAAAGAAACGTAGAAAGACGCCGCATCTCATGGCTGCGTAACTCGAGGGACTGGCACCGAAGTAACTCGCAACTCGGCTGAGTTGTTTCGTGTGGCGGTGAAGATGGCGATAGGAGATGGCGCTACAAGAAGAAGAAGAATGAGAGGGACTGCACTTGGCACAGGGAAACCAGTCGTGACAAAAATAAAAATCAGTCGTGTGTGTAGTTAAAAGTTTACCTGATTTTAAAAAAATCCGACTATCTCACGGCACTCACTGAGTAAGCTTATTGCACAAACCACTAAAAATCAGGCCAATTTTATCAGAAGCTATAACATAGCGGGTCATCATCGATACGATTACATCAGTATCTTTAAATATGCGGGATTCTTCCTTGGGCGCTCGAAAAAACGGCTACTTATATGATTTTTAGTGAGGTTATGAATAAGGATATTAATGTACGTTTTTTTTTATTTTTTTATTTTTATTTATTAATTTTTTTTTTTTACATCTCAGACCCACAAAACATCACATTGATATTTGTCTGTAGGTGCATCAATATATATATATATATAAATAAATTGTATTTACCAGAAATACATTCCTATTAATTAATTACAATAGATCTTATAAACTCAAATACAAATCAACAATACTATACAACAATACAAGAAAAAATACAAATATTACCAAAATCAAAATAAGTCTCTTTTATTTAATAACATATTCATTAATTTTGTATTTTGCCCTTTTTTATTAATATCCATTTTGACACGACATGGGATTTTATTTAATATTTTTGGTATGACATATTTTAATGTTCTTTGTCCATATTTATTTATAACCTTCGGTATTCGTAGTCCTTCTTTAACCGTAAATCTGGTACTATGTTTATGAATCAATCTATGCTTATATGTCCCATTTTCATGATATCATGTAATTAGTTTGTACCACAAGATAGCATTAATTGGCATAGAGCCTTGTTTCTTG
The DNA here is from genome assembly GCA_016648135.1 of Agrypnia vestita. Classification (NCBI taxonomy): domain Eukaryota; kingdom Metazoa; phylum Arthropoda; class Insecta; order Trichoptera; family Phryganeidae; genus Agrypnia; species Agrypnia vestita. The sequence continues at coordinate 6,818 of JADDOH010015340.1, forward strand.
AAGAGTTCCTGTATATTTTTAGTAGCACTATCTTTTCTTTATTTATTAATTTTATAGCCGAATTTTGAATATTTTGAATTTTTCTAATATTAGTTTTGCAAGTTAGACCCCAGCTAGTTATTCCATACCTTATTACCGATTCCGCTAAAGATTGATATATAGTTTTCATAGTCTGTATCGGAACATAGTATTTAATCTTGTGCATACATCCCAATACAGTTCTCAACCTCTTACATACCTTACTTACCTGAATATCCCATTTGAAAAATGTATCTATGGTAATACCAAGATATACGTATTCATTAACTAATTCAATTTTTTCACAATTACACGATGCATTAATTCCGGAATGGAAGCAATCAAAATTATGGGAAATAATATTTATTTGATTAGTCACAGTTATATGAAGTGACCTTACATGCGTGACTTTAGTTTTTTTTTTATTAGGCTTAATAAATATACTCTTGAAATACATTCAAAAAATATATTTTTTTTATGCACTTTTAACTTATAAAAACACCATTTTAATACGACGCCTCGATTAAGGTGGGCCTGCGCTGGTGTTGAAATTTCAAAAATGGGCCATCTAAAACAGAATTTTTTTAAATTTTTAAGTTCAATATATCACTAGCAACTGACTGAACTAGAATTATTTAAAAAAGTCATTTTTTGGCAAAAAACAGTGAAAAAACATGCACATTTTTTTCACCGCCATTTTGTTATTTTTGTATGTACATTAAAAATTCTAGCTCGACCACCTCCGATATAAGAAATAGAAGCCCGCAAAATTTATAAATTCTGTGCATTTTTTTTTATCAAACAAATATTTTTTTTATCGTAAGGTGTTCCGAGGCGATAATTATTTTGATTTACACCTTTCGTGCACATTGCGCTTTTCTTGTATTGTGCCGATTATTTATTGCAACAGGTCGTATCTGCTATTTCAATTACCCGGCGAATGCAGTTCTGGCGTGGGACTGCCACCTCGTTACCCGGCATTGCTCGGGCCGCGCGGAGGGGGCGTGCGAAGCGGTGTCGGGTTTCGTGTTGTGTGCTTCGATTACTCATGAACGGAGAAAGGCCGGCGAGGGTTATTCTCCGACATGACAAGCTTACAACAGAGCGTCGCAAATCAAGAACGGGAGCAGTTCATTGCCTAATGCTCCGTGTCCGCGGTCGCGATTTTTGAGGAAATTTCTGATTTCGCTCTCGCGAGATTCGCTGCGTTTGTTTTTCTCTAGAAAAATCTTTAATTTAATATTTATAATTTTATGGGCGAAAGCTCCCATATCGGTTCTACTCATACATCTCCAGGTTGACATTTTTTACTCTAAAGGCCATCTCCGTGCCGCGTCGTGTAAAGTCCTGTCTAAATTCACTGTCCTTCTCCCACAGTAAGAAACTCTTTATTAAATGAAAAGTAAACAAAATAATACATACAAAATCAAAAGAAACATAGTAATAGAGATGATAAAATAATCTTAAAGTAATAGAAAAATTAAAGTAGTATATTAAATCAAAAAAACATAGTAATGAAAGGTAATAAAATAATCGAAAATAAAAAATGAACATCAAGAAAGAAAACAAATAAGAAAAGTACATCATAGGTATAAGAATGATAGGAGTTTGGTGGAAAACGGGACGGTGAGGTCAAAACCACAGTAGAGAAACTATATTTTAAACTGTAATTCTTTTTTGCATGTATCCAGTTTATAAAGTAGTAATAAATAAGTTATTTAGCCAGTTTATTGTTAAGTAAAATGATGTTTATGTGTAAAGCGCCCTTGAGGTGAGTTCTCACGAAAACAGCGCTATATTATATAAATCATCCAAATATAAATAAATAATCTAACCTAATCAAAATACGCTGAAAAATTTTGTCTTTAATAATCAATGTCCAGAAAAAAATCGTGTCCGTAAAAATCTGCCTGCAAAATTCGTGTCCGGAAAAATCCGGACACTACTGATATTTGTCTAATCGTGCCTCATTCCTCGAATACGGGTCATAAGAATGTGCGAGCTGTCTACAAAACTGACTTTCGTATTTCCTTACTTTGTGGTCAGCAGCGCTGATACGGTTACTCGTATTACGTATGATTTTGTTTAGTTATCCCTGTATTCAGTGAAATGATTTTAAGTTGTATTTAAAGATACTGAGGTCATCGTGCCGATGATGAATACAGTTTTCCCGCTCTGTGTAACCTCTGATAAAATTGGCCTGGTTTACAGTGGTCTGTGCAATCAGCTTGCTCAGTCGTCGTGAGACGGTATTGACGTGTCTGATTTTTTGAAATCAAGTAAACTTTTAACTACGCACACGACTGATTTTTATTTTTGTCACGACCGGTTTCGAAAAGTGCAATCCCTCTTATTGTTCTTCTTGCAGAGCCATCTCCTATCGGAGGTCGGCTATCATATGTCACTCGGCCGAGTTGCGAGTTACTTCGGTACCAGTCCCTCAAGTTTCGCGGCGTCTTTCTACGCTTCTTTTTACATTTATTTATCCATAAAGTTTATAATTGTAGTATATATCGAATTCGCGCGTCTAATTCGTAGCGAGGTATGTACTTGTAGGGAGCCGGCCGGCCGGGCACTCTGCTCGCAGCCGCGATTGCGTATACACGCGCACGGTGTTTGAAACAAATAGGGAGTCCCGTTGTCGCGTGTATTATTTAGTAAATTCGCCGCCACCTAAAGATATTACAATAATTAAATTCAGAACGTGAATATGTTGAATGACTTCTTGGTATCTGAACTGCAAAATTTTTCTAGTTTTAACCAAAGAACATGATTCCAGCAGAACGGAGCCACTTCACCTATGTCCAATACGTCTTTACCACGAGTCGTGAAATTTTCCCTAACAAATTGATATCCAGGAGAGGTAACATAAATAGGCCTCCGCGTAGTCCTGATTTGAGTCCTATGGTTTCTTATGGGAATATCTCTAATCTAAAGTGTACGTCAATAATCCTACTGCTTTGGGGAAGTTGAGAGAAAATATCCATAACGAAATGGCAGCCATTATGGAGTCTACATTCCGAGCCGTTTTGGGAAATTTTGCTGTTCGTTTAAATGAGTGCCGTGAGCGTGATTGTTTGCGTTTAAATGATATTATTTTTAAGAAGTAAATTCCTAAGTTGTATATTTCAATAATTGATAAAGATTTTGTCGACATTCGTCAACCTTTCTCTTTTTTTGGTATATTAAACTTTCTTTAAATATAAAATTTCTTTTGAGACACCCTGTATAACATAGAACCATACCCATTCTTAGTTGCAGGCTTAAGTCACGGTTAGAGATTAAAAGTCTCTATGAGAAACGCATTTCTTGCCATCTCTATACGAGCTCTTACTTCTTGAGATGGATTCCATTTCTTGTTCACCCAAGTAGGTACTTAAGTACATATATTTCGTGACTCTTTCTATTGTTTCATTATTGATGATTATTTGGTGCAGAATTAACTCCAAATTATGTGTAAATAACAACATTGTGATAAGAAACGTATTTTATTTTTAATATTTTTCCCAACTTTGTTGAACAGACGTATTATTGGAACATTAAGCAGATGATTTCAACAGATATTGTTTTTTAGGAGAATCATTTAACTGGGAATAGCCATTTTGAATTTGTGAAAAATAGCTAAGTAAACAAGTCGATTATACTTCACGACCTAAAAATCCTGTTTGTTTTTTATTCCTCTTGGCCAGACCGTCTCAGCGATCCTTTCTTTAATCTATCTAGGTAGTATGCTACAATCAGCAATTACATTAACTTCTAATTCATTCATTCTGCACTCAATTGTACGAGGATTTTCCACATGTGTCAATTTATAATATAATTTTTTCTTATTCGAGTTCGTCGAATTTACTTAATTAACCATAAACGTGTTCAGTTTCAGTGTTCAGGCCGATTGTTGTCATCGATTGAAGTCCATAGTCGACAGCCAAGGAGCTCCCATTTTGAGATTCCTTTGCGTATTACAAGTTCTTAGAATTTTCTGTAGCTGACAGTTACAGTTAAATTGTGTTTGTTAGGAAAGCGCGATAAGAATACATGCTTGTGACCGTAAATAGATAATCGAATTCCATTCAGCAAATAGTGCCCCTGGAACAACGAGGTATCACCTGATATTTTGGTAAAAATTTAGTTTTTTTTCCAAAATTTGGACAGTAATTTTCTTTAAAATAAAATAAAACAAAATTATATTATAGTACAACCTATATTTTTTTAACATCATTAACGACTTGTTACAATAAAACAAATGCTAATTTTAATTAATTAAACAACAAAATTAAACAAATTAACTAGTAACTCTACGTCTACGGTTTCGATACCACTGTATCTTCATCAGGACGGACGCAAACTGTCCGTACAGTTACTAGTTAAGTGGTTAATACAAAGTCGTTTAATTAAAATTAATGATTATGTCCAACCACAAAGTTAACCCTATAAACATCAAAAACATAAAACATATGTTTTATTTTAACAAGTTGTCGGCGACCACAGCCCCTTCGCGACCACTTTGTTTCTGCTTTTTGTTTTATTTTGTCGGGTCCATTCTCATTGGTTTGCGGCATCATAAAAATCATTTATTATGTAACATTGTACATTTTGTGAATTTTGATGTGATGAATATTATATAAAATAGCTGTAACCCGTCAAATATGACGGTAATTTTACAAGCCGATTCCTAAAGAATAAGTATTTACTTATAGCAGACACCCATGAAATAGTAATAACGACTTTTATCAAAATATTTTAACTTTTTTTTTGTATTTCACCTGCCGGCAGTTAAATGTACTATATTCTAAACCCTGGCGATTGTGCTGGGCGGATCATGAAATGATTCGCGTCTTTGCTAAGTCCTGTGTGTACTGTATTTTTGACGTGTAATGCAGGCTCGGCGATAAATCGCTATCGTTGCCGCCTTCGGGTTTGTTGTCCCGGGGTTCAAACCCCATCTCCGGCGAATTGGGAGTATGTACAGATATAAAGTCGGTCTTCCACTTGAGGAGTATTTCGTCGCTGTATATAGTAGATATATATATATAGATATTATAGATATAGATATATATATATAATATATATATAGATATATATATATATTATAATTAATCCTATGTGGCTTTTTAGTACATTCTGAGATAAACTAATAAAATTGTTTTAAAAAATAATTACATATACTAGATTTATAAAAAATATTTTAAATAATTACTACGCACACTTTCCAAATAAACGGAAATGTTTTTTTAGTATATCTCCATTATACATATTAAAAATTGACAAATTGATTCGTTCATCTCAGAATGTACCAAACGGCACATAGGATTTATTATATACACAGCGACGATTTATTGACTTGTAACAAATGGTATAAATTTATAATGTATAAATCGCGACATTATTACTAACGGTCTACAATTAGCGTAGGTCTGGTCTTCTCGTGCTGGTTACTTGCTTAGTACTTGCGTCCCTTTTTATCCCTATTTACTCTTTCATAATTTCTATCTCTTTCATTCATCCCGACAGACGTTCAACCAGATACATTACAATAACAATCTTGACTCACTATTCTCAAGATAGCAATAAAGCATTACAATTACTGCTTTCATGTGTTTCGTTTTTACCGCTATTATAGAACATTGCACACTTTCGTGTCAATATATCTGGCAAACGTCAATTTTGTCATGACATTTTAAAAAAAAATATTAAAAAATGATTATCTCCACCTCACGCCGTCCTTTATTGGTGTTAAGTTTAGTATCGGTAACATTACTGAAGATGATGCGTTAGCATCGGAATCGTTCTAACCGTTATAAACAAATAATGGGGGTAAACAAATAATTTTTATATATTTTTTTAAATGACCTTTCTCAAAGTTACACAAGAAAATTCCGAAAATTGTTAACATTCCTCGTATAAATTTTTCTCGGGCGTTCCGTTGATGTCGCGTGTTCATAGCACGCAAAATCGATGGGACGCAACCCTTATTATGACAACCCTGTTATCAGAGAATAGCAGGTTATTTGTCTTCTTTCTTCGTTTTTCATTATTCGCTATTTTCAGTGACATCCCGTGTCGTCGATCTTTATTATTATTACGTATTTGCTCGATTTGCATTCCGCATGGCGAGCGGGGTCCGCGGGCGGGGATAATGAAATTCAAATGGAATATAAATGTTATGGGTTTATTGTCCCTCCAGCCGCAGTCGTATGATAATAGGCCGCGGGGAATCCTTATGACATACTAATCGGATATGCCTAGATATTATTGTAAACTAGAAACGACCCATGAATAATTACGGAAAAATTAGTAGTTTTTACTCCCTTTATTAACTCGTGGCGTCTGCTTGCTTGCTTGCCATCGAAAAAACTTTGGATCGATTTTTAACCCTTTTCCCGTGATCCAATCGAGCTGAAAGGAGACTCGTGGCGACGATCAAGAAGATCTATCAAATTTTCGTTAAAAAAAAATTAATAATTATAGTATAATTTCGGATTTTTAGAAATATTAATGGTTTTTTCATATTGGAATCATAAAAAAGTTTGATTACTACCAACGGCGGCCCGATAACGTCACGGAATATTTAAAATTTGAATTACTCCGTCGGTAGGTATTATAAGTACTTCACTACGAATTTCGAAAATTTATGACAATTGGTTCACAGATGACAGCACCCTTCGGTTTTTTGGGAAGAAATCAAATAATAAAGAGATATTTTTAGAGATTTTTGACATGAATATTTTTCTAGACATGTTTCATTTTCAGTCAATCAATTACTTAATTACATGATGGTAAACTTAATTTACAAAGAAAGGGAGTAAAATATAAACTTGTTTTTTTATAACCATAAGGGATTACTCCTACACCACCCTAGAAGCGGTACATGGTGTTCTGTCACCAAATTTGATGCATGGAAGTGAAGCCTGGAATTGAAAAAAAAAGAACGAAAGTAAACTGAATGCGGTAGAAATGCGGTCGCTTAGACGTATGTGCGGAAAATCATTGTACAACAGAGTGGAGAATGATAGAATTCGAAGCGAATGTAATGCTGAATGTAGTGTAATGAACAGAATAAAGGATCGCTGATATGGTTTGGCCATGTGGAACGAATGAGCTAGGAAAGGATGGCAAATGAAATTTATTAAGCGAGTGTTGAAGTCAGCAGAAACAGAGGGCGTTCGCGGAAGACTCGGCGTGACCAGATAAATCAAATATAGGAGGATGACTCTGTCAGAAGCTTTAACAACCAAATAGCCTGCGTGAGAAGATGTATGAAAGTGAACGAAGCAAAAGTGTAGTGTCAGGACAGGAAGGTGTGGTGTTCTATTCTCTCTGCTTACCCCTCTGGGAAACATCATTTCTATAATTTATTGCAGTTGAAAAGTTAGCAATTGTGTACATAAGATTGGAAAAACCTGGCTAAAAACTTTATTGGAAAAAGTCATGTCATGCAGCAAGCCGGGAAAGTGTACCAGTTTTTTAATTTATTTAAGCATCGTCGATTTGGTAATTTATTAGTTGAATAAATCATTTTGTTTATGTCATTATAAAAAAATATTTGAAACCTAATGGAAATTTGATACCGTTCCATTCGATACAAAATGCAAGAGAAGCTACGAGAAAAAAAAGAGAAAATGTATGCAGAATTTCACTAGCATTGTCTGACGACCTTAAAATTTAGCCCGAATTTTCCTGACATTACCTATTCATTATAATAATGTGTATTGTTATGCGTAAGTGTCCGAACTAATTAATATTTTGAATTATTATTAAAATTGGCAATTTAGGCAAAGCTTGTTGATAAAAAGTGAACAAGAAACATGGTAATGAAATGTGGCCTGTGAATAAATATTTATACATTTCCGCGTGATAAAACATTCCGTTGTTTTTAGTCAAATTAGCATGCAAAATGTCTGGGTAATTAGCGGTACGTTTGGGCTACAGAACCACAACGCGGGAATTATAATTAAGATTTATATCATTTATTTTAACTATGTATTTAATTTGTAAAATTAATTATAATACGCTGTTTCGTGATATCATAATATAAAGTAGTAAAAATACGTTTTTATTGATAAAATTACGTAGATTAAAATGGTAGTGATACTAGTGATTGCTGAAAAATAAAACGAAACATCGTTACGCGTAGTTTGAATATTTCCAACGTTACGTGTTTGTATTTTTCCCAAAATGTCACAATTGATGGCGCCCAATAAGTAGCTCATAAAATATGTATTTAAAATATAACATTAGAAAGCCCTTTTATATTTTTTTAAATTCATTTTCGTCCCTGTTTACGAATTTCGTAAAGGTGATATATATCGTGATTGTGGCAACTAAAATCCTTTGTGATGTGTATAGAGAAAATACCACCAAGGCCAAGAGTCAATACTTAGATGATTTAAAGAGTAAGTGATTTTAGAGTAGAAAATATTTTGAAAGGATTCTAAAAAATTATCCAGTTTTAATATACACATTGAGATTAATAAGGTTTTCAATAAAATAAAAGTATAAAATTCTGCATTCGGCCATTTTTACTGAAACACCGGTCAGAGCGAAGGACGTCACGCCTAAGTAATCATCACCGTGTTTTAGAAACTTGTTATATACATAATGCAATGTTTATTTAGGCTTGACGTCATGTAGACGCCATGACACTGCGGGCATTTTTGCGCGAAATTCAAAATAGGCAGATGAAAATACAAAATATACCTATTCAGAATATAATTTTGCGATTTACCACTTAGGCTAGGCCTGTTCTAGGTAAACCTTCTCACGTTTTAAAGTATTTTCTGCAGTTTATATAGCATAAAAAAGGAAAATAAACATAATATACAAACATAAAAAGCATAAATTTATATTTGATAAAATCAAAAAGCAATGTTGGAAAACACTAAAAGTTAGGAATAAGATATAAAGTTACAATGTAAATTGATTTCAGACCAATTTGTTATATAGGCACCGTAAAAACTCTTACACGTGTTCTCTCAGCTATCCATCCAATTATTTTTGTAAAAACTTAGTTTATTACTGAAATAGTGTTATTTTCGGTAACAGTAGACTGTGTACCTACGTACATTATAAAAGGTTATTTCAAAACATGGCCTATTTTATGAAGTAGCTGTTCTAGCTACTACTCTACGCTAATTGGATGCAATTCCGCGTCGTGTCCGATTCGGAAATGCGCCTGACGCCGCATCCTCCGTCCGTGTCCGTGTCCGTGATCCGTGATCCGCTCGCCGGAAGCGGCCCGTCCCGGGGGACGTGCGGCGTATTCATTATTGCACTTCAAAGGAAGCTAATGAGATGACCGAACGACGGACATAATTCACGTCGAGCGAAGAAGACGATTTGTGTGTTGCAGTCGTTCAGGTACTTGTCCCAGTCGATTTGTTTTCAAGTCGGAAAGTCTGCGGTCGTATTACGAAGATCGCGGACGTGAATGTTAAGAAGATTAGTTCTTGATAATCTGCATTCAAAGGGCTTACGAAGAACGTTATATTAAATATTTTTTAATTATTTTCTGCACGAAACGTTGCAAATTGAGAATATATATTTCTGTAATACATATTCGGTATCTGTCGAAAAAAAAATATAATCGATTTTGCATATTCGAAAAAATCCTTCGTGCACCTTACCGCAGGAAAAGTAAGTAGACGCCTTATAATCTAATCTGAATATGATAATTTCTCTGTCTGTCTGTCCGTAACTTGCTGGAATTACAACTTTAGATAGTTAGAATGTGACACGCAATCAGCGCGCAACGCGCAATGGTTACCGCCCAACAAATTACCGTGCTTTTTCACGGGCGTACGGCTAGTCATCAACTATCCTAATTTCGAATGTCTGTCGATCCGTAATATCCGTAACTTGCTGGAATTACAACTGTAGTTAATCCGAGTGTGGCACGCGACCAGCTCGCGGCTCAAGTTACACGCAAGGGTCGTTATTGATTATTATTATGTCCTGTGATTTTACTATCTACTGAATATTTTCAAATAATATTTCTTTGTGTAACAATGTCCTCCACTAACGCTACCAAGACGCTACTGGTGCTGTTTTCACAACCCTAACTCGCTGCCTAAATATATATGATTCTCTAAATAACACTAGGTAATCTGTATCAAGGTGCATTTTTCGCGAACTTTTGCATATTTACTGAAAAAATCGTCAAAGAATTATTAAAAATGATCATTTCCAACATATTTTGTAAACGAAAATCTTTATGGGAGAGAATTATGTGTTTTAATAATATATAAACTGCTAGGACATTATAACTACTAACTAAATCAAAGCCTAAATTAAAATATATTTAAATGTATGTCATTTTGATGGGTCATGCTGGTTTTCAAAGGATATAAATAAACCCATACATATAACGGTACATAGTTACTTACGAATGAACTTAAAACTTGACTTGATTACATTGTACGTGCATGTTAGTTAAATATGAAAATTAAATTCAACAAACACCATGTTTGTAGATAGGGGAGTGCACTCCATACAATCAAAGCTGTGCACAACTATACTTTTTTGTGAAATAAATCTAAACTTACTGACAGTAACAATGTGTACTTTCACTTAATTTTCTCCGAATTTCCAATGATCACTTACAATTTAAAAAAAAACATTTTCATTGGAAAAACAATCAACCTACTCAACAGTAACATTTCACATACCCTGTATTAGACGCACAGAATATCTGGTCGGTTTCCTTCAACGCACCCACTTTGAATATTTACGGAAACGCCAGTCTCCATTAGTTTACACTAATTTGAGAATTAACACATCATTTGCAATTTAAATAAATGCTAATATCAGCAAATAAAATACTAATTTCATATTACGAATAGTGAATCAGCAGTTTTCGGGATGTTGTTACGAACTTGAAATTAAAAAATGTTACAATTTTAGAGGCGACATTCGAGTGTGACTGAGTTCTCTGTTTTCACGCTAGATCAAGATTCTGGACATGACGTGTTTCGTGGCTTTTAAGTGTATGATTGATTGGCGTCTAGAGCGCTTATTTCTTCGTGTATCCTGTGAAATTCCATTGAGATGTTGCGATAATTTTATGAATACGCTTGGTTGGACTTTTCGTATTTCCTTGCGAAATATTTGCCTTGACGGAGCACTAGAGATACGTATATTTTGATATTTCTATAAGCCATTCAAACTATTTATACTTTACACATCTTTAATAAAAAGAAGTAATAAAATATAATATATTATCAGACGTAATTTTTTGAAATAATCCACTTCAAAAATCTATAGTAGTGAAATTATTAGCCGTAATTCGTCAAAAATGACGATACTTTTACATGCCGGTTCCTAAAGAATAAGTGTTCACTTATTTAAAGCCGACACCCATGAAATAGTAATAGCGACTTTTATCAAAATATTTGAACTTTTTTTTAATATTTCCCCTGCCGGCAGTTAAAGGTACTATTCTAAACCCTGGCGATTGGGCGGAACATGAAATGGTTCGCGTCTTTGCTAAGTCTTATGTGTAACGTATTTTTGACATTGCTATCGTTGCCGCCTTCGGGTTTGCTGGTCCGGGGTTCAAGTCCCATCTCCGGCCGTTTAATTTGTTCTTTTTAAGCCGTGAATTCGAACGAAATTACGGGGACAGATAAGACGGACGGACGGCCAGACGACGAAATTAATATGTTTGATATATGATCATCACCAAATAATAGACTTTTGCCAATTAGTCCGTGGTCGCCGCGTGTCCATGAATTTAATTATTTTGGAAGATATCTTCATAAATAATAAAAAAATACGCATGTGAATTTTTGTTTAAAATTTTTTTAATTGATAAAAAATTCAAGAAGACAGATCTTTTGCGTTTTTTATTGCCTTTTCAATGGATCTTCTTCTTTTTCATTTTGTGCCCTACCCGTTCAACGGACGTTGACTATCTTCACTTTATTTACTGCGGCCTGGAAAGCTCTACAGTAGGCTGGCCAAACCTCAGTCACAGGTTTTTCAGCCAGGATGTTCTCCTTCGTCCAGGGTCCTGAATTCTGGCAATCTTTCCCTTCATTACGATATGCAGGATCTCGTACTTCCCATCACACGTCTGAGATATTGAAGTTTTCATGGTCCGTGATCTTAAACGCGAATTCATTTTGTAATTGCCATCACTATCGGCGCCTGGTGGGTCTTGACTTCCTCGAGGATTTTCCTCTGATTCGAACAGAAAGAGGTGTCGAAAGTGCTCATTTTTGTCTATTTGACATTCCATTTTGAAGGTCTGCAATTAAATAAATTAATAAATGTAACATAAAAGTAAATACTAGTAAATATATCAATTCAAATTATTGACAATCTCGATTGATAATATTTATTAAATTGAAAATTATGACGCATACATGTGGAATGTTTCGCCTGTCTCGCTTTGTTTAGTGTACTCCTCTTCCGCGATTTATTGTGATATTTTGTTAACCTTTTCATGTGACATTTTTGGAAAGGTTTTGTCGAAAAAGTCAACCATAGACTACCTCCACCTCATGCAAGGTTATGGAAAATAATTTTCGGGATATTAAATGAAAGTTTGTCCGTTATTTTCCCTATTATCAAGTTGACAATAATGATTTTGCAATATTCGTTATATGTTACCTTCGCGATAGTCTAGCGTTTTACAAAAGATGAGTCAAAAATATTGGGAAAAAAATACAATCTTTAAATTCACCAGTCTCCATAAATATTGATATTGATTAGGACATTGTTGCTTTAACATTTTCAATTCGTAGTTTAGGCAAAAATCTACCTGTAAAATATTGTGGGCTAGTTCTGTTAGACC